>BLAL01000201.1:0-209572 GCA_015698045.1 Rhizophagus clarus | reverse complement strand
TTTTTTTATTAATATATTAGAAAAGCTTCTAAGACTTCTAGAATGTAATTTCTCTATTGTAAATAAATCTAACGAAAAAATAAGTCTAACGAAAAATAAATTATATCAGGAATTAATTCTACAGGATTAGCGTATTAATTGGCATATTTATTAAATAAGTCTAACCAAAAAAATAAATCTAACGGTACTTATTACCCCTAAATAAGTCTAACGAAAAAAATATTTAGTCTAACCAAAATAAATCTAACGTCTTATTACCCCCTAAATAAGTCTAACGAAAAAAAGGTCTAACGAGATTTTTGTCCTAACTTTCCTTAATCAAGAACGGGTTTATGTAAGGTAACGCATCAATACATATTTATCAATAAATCTAATGAGATTTTGTCCCAACTTTTCCTTAATCAAGAAAGGTTAATGCCAGGCTAGCGCATCACAATTAGCATATTTAATAATAAGTCTAACAAAGAATAAGTCTAACGAAAATCATGTGATTTTTTAATCTAACGAACTTTTCTATATACAAGAATGGCTTCTGCGCAAGCTAGCCCCATTAAATAGCATAATTGTTAAATAAATCTAAACGAGATTTTGTCCCAACTTTTCCAAAGCTGAGAACAGATTCAGTGGAGTCTAGATAACCGAATAGCAAATCAGCTTCTGAAAAATAAGTCTGTCCGCCTTGCCGGGAATTATTAATCTAACGAAAAAATATATATCAGGAATTGGCTCGTACAGGCTAACTCCTTATCTAATACATTATTTATTTGTCTAATGTTTCCGCTCTGCTGGGGGGAATTTATAAATCTAGACGAAAAAATCACATATCAGTAAATAATTCTGGCAAGCTAGAGCACATAAAATCATGATCTAAATAAATCTAACGAGAATACATTACATTCCTATTATAACCCTTAGTATATTCCAGGTTTAAAGCTTTAGTCCGCAATCTGTCATAATACTGGGTAACATAATAGCCTCTGATATGTAACGGGCAATCGGCCACAAAAGAAGCGGTAGGCTTCCCCGCAGTCAGAGCATGGTATCCGTTTTTTTGATTTTCTATGAATCGGCAACCTTCAGGGCGAATACAAGGGTATTGCAAACCTTTCCAGTATGCAAAGATACGGACAAGAATATTCACTAATCATCCTATTTTTTAACACTAAAATTCAAAAGATTAATTAATAAATAGTTAATACTTAAGTTTTGTAATAGCCCAAAACCATTTTGGCAAGCCTGTAAATACTGCTTTTGGTAACGGCTCTAATAAACCGAAAACTGAAAAAAATAGGAAATAATTAATTAAAGAAAAAATTTTATAAGTAGTAATAGTGCGAACGGTTAGAGATAACACAATGGTTAGAAAAATAAGAAGTGATAAGAAAATTACAATCTGTAATAGTTGTGGGCAAAAAATGCGCAACACCTCAAAAAACTTCGTGAGCATCTTAGACGAAAAAATCCATGTAAACCTAAAACTGATACTCCAATTCAATCGCCTGTTCAAGAAGATAACCAAGAAGTTAACAAACAACCTGTTCAAAGAGGCTATCCAAGAAACCTCTTCAAATACTAACCCAAGAAATTAACCAAAATCCTGTTCAAGAGGCAAATTCAAGACTCTAGTAAAGATATTCCTTTCAAAAACCCTAATATCGAATGGAATTATCAAGGATATAAAAAGAAAATTAGGCACTTATAAAAACTTGCAACAGGAAACATGTTGTAGGCCAGAGGAGTTTGATAGAAAGCGTTTCTACTTAGAGATGAAAAAAGAGTGTGATCAACCATATACAGGTATAACTACTTCAAAATGGAGTTCATTTCTATATTCAGCAATCCAATATTTACAACGGAGATTTGATAGAGAGAGGGGGGGTCATATAGATGTGAAGGGGGGTTGTAGCTGAAATTCGTAAAGAAATATTTCCAGAAAGGTTAAACAACAAGTGAAACAGAACTTCCTAAGATCCCAGAGGAAGCAGTCAGATTTATTAATCCAAATAATCGTAAGCCTGGTGAACACTTCAGAAAATGGGGAGCGAGATTGCTAAAAGAGATGGAAAGAACTTGAACTAGGTGATAGAGATAGACCAGAAACTTGCATGAATGCAATCTTCTAAATCATGATCTTGAGCAATTGGATCCTGAAGCAAGTAGGCCACCTACAAAAGAAGAATATGAAGAGTAACTGTAGGCAAGAAAAGGCAAATAATGAAGAATTCAAGCGTTTGGGAGGAATTACTGAAGAACAAGAAAGAGATATAGAATTTAGGGAGCAAGAAGAATTAGGACAGCACTTAAAAGAAGAGCCATAGCTGTGCCATCGTGCAAAAGTCCCACGATCTCATCCAGACAATGGAAGTGATATACGAAAAATGCTAGAAAGCCGAAGAAGACAATTTAAGGAAATACTTGAAAAAGAATTTGATAAGCGTGGACAATTTAAGTTTGCTCTATGTTCTCTAACCAAATTTCTTATAGATGATAAGCCTGGGAATGATAAAGCAGGAAAAAAGAATTCACGAACTGATTGGCTTAGAAATACACAAATTAATAGTCTATAATAGAGCTGAAATAGATGATTACTTAAGCAATGCTTTCGAACAAATTCTATACCAAGTGGAGGAGAGAGGAGGTTAAGACTAATGCTTAAGTATCCATTGAGGTGTAATTGCACATCCTTACGATCTGTAGTTCTTCTCTCACGAATGAACGCTCAGGGCCTTATAAAGTTTATAGAGAACTGGTTGATTTTCTTTTAGCAAATATGATTCAATTATAAAAACTTCAAGAGACCAATTGCAGTCGGTTGCTCTTTTTTTTCCTCCTTCTAGATCACTAGGTTCAAAAAGATATCGAACTTCAGTATAGCTTTGGTAAAATTGCTTCATCATAGCCAATTGAACGTCTAGCAGGCCAAGAGGGTTTGGCCTTAACCTGATTCTTTTTTATAGCCTTAGCAGGAGAAATACCAATCTGACGTGTGATAGAATTATTAATGTCCTCAACAATTATAGGCAAATTCTGTACCCAAGACCTAGATCTTTCAGATAAATGCAATGTTAATAAGTCATGTGCGTCTTGTATACGAAATAATCTTTTAGCTAATGTTTGATTATATCTCTCAACAATACCCATAGTACGCTTAGATTTAGCCTTCCTGAATTTTCACGTTATGTTCCATCATAAGCACCTCACATTCTCCCTTAAATTCAGAACCCCTATCAGTGATTAATAATTTTGGCCAGACAAGAGGATGGGATTCATCATCATATATACTTTTAAAAGCACGTGCAATAGTTTTAGAAGTTAAGATTCCCTCTCTATCCTTAACACTATATGCACCAATAGGGACAGAAGCTTTATATCTAGAAGCAACGTCCACAATATTGAGGCAAAAAAGATAGGTGACTCGTCCTACTTTATCATAAGGCATATAGAGCACATCAGCTTGATGTACTTCATTGGGTATAGTAATAGAGGAAAAACTTGCATAAGGAATATATCTAGGACGAGGTTTATGTATTTGGTGAACAGCCTGTCTCTCAAGCCAGTCATTCACTTCATCAATAGTAAAATCATATCCAGCCTTAATAGAAGCTTCAAACAATTTTTTAGCATTTCTCTGATAACCAATAGGTTGATAATAAATCTTTTTCAAAGCAATAGAAATATCAAGATTTCGAGCCTCACCAGAATCTATAGGAATAATAGGTAACAATGAGGGTTGAGCAGACATATCTTGATCAGCTAAATAGCAACTTTGATCTAGGGATAAAGTTAGTACAAAAGAAAAATCCACAAACTAGAAGAGGAAATTAAAGCCTGTGAGCGATATATTTCTCATCTTGAAAAGAATCTTCAATCTTATGATGATGAAGTTAATCAGCTAAAGGATAAATGTAAGGTCATCCTAGGTGAGCTTAAAAATGTCAGGATCATCTGGAGCTAAAAGAGGAGGCATTAGTTATTCAAGATAATCGAATTATCCAGCTAGAAGACATAATAGATAAACTTAAATCTCGTATACAAGAATTATCTAAATCTAATAATAATCATTCCGAAGAAGAACAAAAAAATATGGCAATACCTGATATTTTAATAAATATTGCTAGAGCGCTAGATCGGGTGGAATCATATTTTGATGGGGATACATCATTCAACCCCAAAAATACACTAGATGGTATACGAATCTTATTAACAACTGCTCGTGAACTTATGCAAAGAAATGCTCAAGATGCTATTAACATGCAAGGTTTATACCGTACAGCTAATGAGCGAATCAATGCCCTTAGGAATGAATTAACAAATACTAGAAATGATTATATTCAAGCTCAGCTACTGACTTTAGCATATAATAATGAGGTAAATGAGCGTCGACGTTGGTGGCAAATAGCACAGGATAGGCAAACTAATGGACAAAGGATAGCCTTAAGAAAGCAAAATCGAATAAATGTATTAATAGGAGAAAAAGCTATTCTTCAGCGAATAAATCAGAGACGCAAAGCAGAGGCAGAATTAGCAGAATTCAATCGGGCATTTGTATTTAATAGATACCAAAAATGGAAGGGTAGGGAATTAAATTCACGACAAATTATTTTGAATTTACAAAACAATCCTCCAGGAAACATGGCTACAATACAAGATGTCATGCATACATTAGCACCATTACTTGCACAATTACCCAATTATGATGGGCAGGAACCACCAGACGTATATTATCAAAAGCTTAGAAATATAAATGAGATGGCACGTCCTTTAGCCGTTGCTGGCTTTAATGCTGTTGCAAGATGTCAAGTTATGATAAATAAAATGACAGGTAGGTTTGCACCTGTTCCTGCCAATGATCCTTATGCAGGAGGTAATCCAGCTATTAATACTGAACCTCTCTTCCTAAACTGGTTGCGTGAAAAATATAGAGAAGTTATGGTAGGGACTAACCGAAGTGCTATATTTGCTCTTGTTAATGAAAAGTTTTTAGAGACAGATACTCCAGATAGTTATGAAAAACGAATCAAACCACTAGTACAAGCAATGCCAGATGCTGATGCCTTACCTTATCTATTTAATCAATTGCCTTCTGATTTAGAAATGAGAGTTAGAATTGCTACTCCTGCTACAGTCATTGCATTTTTTACAGACTTGCGTAATATATGGCATGAAAGTGCAGGCAAAAGAATACAAGCTCATACAATAGCTCCAGTTAATTATAAAGCTCAACCACAAAAAGATGATTTTAAAATTCGTCTAGCAAGAGATTTGGGATATACAGGAATAGGAACAGATGACGCTACATTAGAAAATTTTATTTATGAAGAACTTAAAAAGAGATTAGGAGGTCAAACAGCTCATGTTAGAAAGAGTCCCTTTACACCCAGAAGTGCCTATGCCACAAAGAAAGTTGTTAGAAAGGTAGTGCCAAGTAAAGCATCAAGTAAACTTGTCCGGCATTGCTCAGTATGTGGAAATGCTGGACATACAAAGGCTAATTGCCCCAGACTAAAGCGGACTAAAAAAGTTAATTATGTATACCAAAATGAGGAAGAAGATCCTGAAGACTCTGAAGATTCTGAAGAATACATATTGGAAGAAGATTCTGAAGAAGAAATTGAAGATGATAATGAGGATGATATTGATGACGAATCACGAAATTGCTATGCTTTAAAAAAAAAGTGGTGCGAAGTGGAGTACCTATAAAAAAGAGTATCAAATCAAAAGAAGGAACCACCAAGAAGTCCCCTACTTCCAAATCTCGTACTAGTAATATAGCCATAGCTACAGATCTAATGTATCAAATAGCATTAAAATCGTCAATAGCATCATTAGTCCCTCATTGTCCTAGAGAGATTCTTATAGAAATTTCAAAATTTATTAATATGATATTCCCCAAAATAAAAGACCATTGCTTGAATACAGAAATGCCAAATGATACGGTTAAAAGAAGGGAATTAGCATGGGAAAATGTTACAAAAAAATTTCAAGATATCTTATTTCCACTAATACAAGCCACAAATACCGAACAAAAACTTCTTTTACAAGTTCCAGAAAATAATAATGAATCTGTTCCAAATGCTCCCAGCCCAAATGAAGATATGGTTATAGCAGATTCTACTAAAATAAAGGAAATTAATACTACATCCTCTAGCTATGCTAAACCAGAGAGCATTCGATTAGATTATGCCATTAAGGCTTATGCTACAGCTCAAAAAAAAAATAGCCAAATATATTGGCCAAAACCCTTGGAGATAAATTTTCTCCAGATAAAGGATGCCGATGATGTTGCGACTATTTATTGTAAAATAGGAGGTTTGGTTATACCTTGTGCAATGATTGATACAGGCTCTGATTCATCCATATTTTCAGATAATATTGCTGAACTTGTCGAAGAGCTTTTAGGTATTAAAATTAATAGGAAGAAAATTCATAGGCTTAATGGAGTCGCAAGTCAATCTGTATCTATTGGCACTATGGACAATGTTCCCATAACAATTGGTTCTGGAGAAAATACAGCTACTATCACGGATGAATTTTCTGTTGTACCTGCAGAGAAGGACCAGAATGGAAATGCTAAATCTTTAGTAATTCTTGGAACACCATGGCAACATCGGGCTGGATGGGAGCCTTTAATAAAAGGAGAATTTAAGGCCATATGTAATGGAAAGACTATTACCATTCCCCTATCAGTTCATAAATCTCAGCGTAATATCTTCACTGTAGAGAAGGGGCAAGAATCTGTAAAAAAAAACTAGCTAGCAAACGATCTAATAAGGAACGTATATGTAAAAGATGTGGTAAGGAATTCTTATATCCATCTAAACTTGAACAACATTTAGCTAATAAAACTCCATGTATTTTTTCTTCCAATAGTTTAGCAAGTAGTTCTAGTAGTTCAAGTAGTTCAAGTAGTTCAAGTGGTTCAAGTGGTTCAAGTGGTTCAAGTACTTCAAGTACTTCAAGTACTTCAAGTAGTTCAAATACTTCAAGTAGTTCTAAAAGTTTGACAAAAAATATGGTGCCTATTCGACTATTTTTGGCATGATATAACCTTTTGAAGTTCTTGAATAAGATGATCAGAAAGTTTTGTATGAATAGAAGAACGAAATGAATATTTTTTTCGGATATGTGGATTATCCGGTGCATTAGCACGCCATCTATTCCACAAGTCTTTGGCATTTTTTTCATAAAAACTAATTGGCTCTAGAGTACTATCAATACAGCCAGGATGAATAGAACGGATTTCATCATTATAAGCAATAATTGTTTGATCTTTAGAATAGATAATATCATCCAATATCTTGATAATATCTTTAACCGAAGAAAGGATATATTTAAGATCCTTTATTTCATTCTTAGATCGTGATAGTAATGCAGATAACTTGCCAATCTCTCTATCTTTTTCAATATTAGCTTTATCCAAGGCAGAGATACGAGATTGGTATTGTTTCTCCAAGTCAGCCTTACTGGATTTATATTGCTCTTCTAGCTGATACCTAAGTGAATATAATTTCTGCTTCATATCTACCATACAGTTATTATATTCTCTCACTTTTCGAGCTAAAAGAGTATCATATTCATCTTTTAAACGTTTGCGTTCTTCAGAAACTTGAGTCTCAATAGTTTTCTTAATACTATTTTCCTGTTGTTGTACACGAAGTTCACGCTCTTCTAACTGTTTCTCAAATCCATCTAACCGAGATAATGTACTAGAACCATCAGAAGTGGTATTTGCTTCAATCTTTAGCTTTTGACGATTTTTTTTATTAAAGTATCTTCCAACTTCTTTAGTAAGTAATTCCTCAATATCTAAACGAATACCTTTAGCCTGTTCCTCCGATAGTGGATTACTTTTGCGAGTTGTTAGTCGTAACCATGCATCCTTTTTTATGGATTGAGGTAATTGGTCAAGCAAATTCTTATAGTGTTCATTAAAATGTGGTTGGCTTGCCATGTTCGAATAGGGTAAGTAATATGTAGTTTTAGAAAATTCCTGGAAGAAAATTATTCCTGGAAGTTTAGAAATTCCATATTTTCCCAGAAGTTTGGGTATTCCATATATTTTTAGTAAAAGTTTCCGTCTAGAATTAGCCAAAAAAATTGCTGAAGCCTATATTCTGGGAAAAAAATACCAAGAAAATGCCAGAGAAAATGCCTTTCCTTGTCCAAGAATTGCGGAAGATTATCCTGAAATTTATAAGGAGGAGAATGTGAACCGAGTTCACAATGTCACGTGTATGGCGCAGTAATTTAACCTATTTCCCTTTCTTGTCTAAGCTCTGCAAAAGGTCAGAAACATCTAATGGCAACGGTTTTTTCAAATCAGATTTTATCAAATTTATCATGTCTTCCAATTTATCCAGGCTATCCATTAGAGCTTGTGCTGATTTTGTCAGATCAGGGAATATAAGGGATGAGGAATCATAGTCAAGCTGGCTCGTCTCTGGATTCTCTTTTTTATTGCTTTCCATTTCTTATCTGTGGAAAATAGTCTAAATAATTTGACTAAGAATAATTAGATCGGTCCCAACCTCTAGTTATACCAAAATATTTTAATTTAAGATACAATCTAGTTTCTCTGATAGTTTTATAAGTAATTCTACAACCTTGAATATGAAGTGCTTGGAGTTTTAGGCAGGAATGAATAATATTACAAATTGATTCTTCAGAAAACTCTATACGGAAAGAAATATCTAGATATTCTAATTTATAGCATGAATTTGCGATTGCATATAGACCTTTATCAGTTATTAATCCAGTATCATCTACTCTACGATAATTAAATCCCAAGTTGAGATACTTCAGATTGGGATATGATTCTGCTATTCGATTTAATGTTTTATCACTGAATCCCATACTATCATTCAAATTTAAATGAATTATATTTGGGAATAGATGTGTAATATGTTTGATTTTTTTATCTGAAAGTTGCCAGTATCTTGGAATTTCTAAATGAGTTACATTCAAATAATAAAATGGTTTGGTCCCAAAGAGACTCTTCTGCTTCTCACATATTATTTTCATAAAAATTTTTTGTATGTTACTATTCTTTAGCTCAACTCGTTTCCATAGAACAGAAACACCGCATCTGTACCATAATCGGCAGACAAATAGAATGGGATAGAGGGATTTATCTATTGCTAGGAAATATAAAATATGATTTAATAGTTCTGGTAAATATATAACTCTTAAATGTGTCATAATTAACAAATATTATATGCTAATTTAAAATATGCATAACACCCTAGCTTTACCCGAATTACTAGAAGCTATCTTTGCCTTTCTTAGTAGGAAAGATCTCTATAGGAGTTGTGCTAGAGTAAACCACCAATGGAATGCTGTATCTAAGCTTATTATTCAGAAAAAAAGGAAAGCTGAATTTATTAGTATTCCCAGTATTCGTGATAATATTATTTCTTACCTTTATGATGATGATCTCAGTCTTACTGAAATTGTTAACTATTGCAAAGTAAGTGATACATGGAGTGATATTTTTAATCGATTAAGTACAAGGACTATTTCGCTTTCTATATTATATGATCATAAAGATTTCTTAAATTCTTCTCGCTATAGTAGAAGTCAACTACTTCATAATAAAAAACAATTTTTAGTCTATTTTACACGTCGTAAAATGCAATATTATTTAAAACAGGACTATGAACTAAACAGGTACTATCAGGATGTCTGTTCGCTTTACGAACTAAGGAATGAATTTCTTAGACTGGCCAGAGTTTTCCAATCCTATGACTATGACTATACTGTTGATGATGAATTTCATAGGCTAGTCAAGTCTTTTCAGTCTATTAGATTTCCTTGATAATTATTTTGCACAAAATCTAACTCTCGTGCTAATCTATCTAATGTTAATTGTAGTCCAATTATATAAACTTTTTGACGATCTTCTGCTCTAACCTCATTTTGGAATACCATTTTGATATTCTTTTTTACTTCATCTATAATATCCTCTAATCCGACTATGCTGGTTGTCATTTTAGTGATTTATTCTATAATCAAATATTTAACATGCCAGAAAAAATATCTTTGTAAAAAGCTTTGCCAAAGATGACTAGATTGCCATTGCTTTGAGCATCTGCTCTATTTCATCTTCTGACCTTTCACGATTCTCCTCCTTAGCTATTTGATAATAAAGCTCATATAATTCCTCTAGGCTGGTAAATAGATCATTATCTTCATACCTTTTGCGATAATTTTCTAGCCTTTCAGTATATGCTTCTTCCTTAGGGAACATCTTTACTGCAAGTGTTTTAATATAGTTATTCGGATCCTTTTCAGCTCGTAGTTTTTTTAGATATTCTCCATAATTTTTTGCAAGATTATCATATTTTCTGCCTTTTCGCAATGCAGTTTTTATGACTTTTATTTGCGCAAGTTCTATATCCTTATGATCGACCATTTTTGTATCGTTTCTACTATAACGATAGAAAAACTTTAATTAATAAAATTATATTCTTTGATAATTTTTACCTGGAAAAAATATTTATTATAAAGGATCTATTCCTTGACACGAAGTTTAACTTTTATAGCCCTTTCTTCTGCTTCTTCAGGAGATAATCCAGATGCTATCAGGCGTTTATATAATCCAATTCGCCAATGTCCATATGGCAGGGTTCGAATTCCATCAAGTAAGATCCAGCGCTTGTTATCATATGGATTCAGTCCTATCTTATTTACCCTCTCCAGATATATTTGATGATCATGACTGCGGAGACCATACATATCATGTCGGGTTAGCTTCTTAGTCCTGAGACATTCTAGAAATTTGTCATGTCGAAGCTCCTTTTTAACCACGCATTTCTTAACACCCTTTGCCTTCTGGATGCCATGCTTCTTTTTAGGGTCTTCTGAATCGGGATCATTGGGAGTTTTAGGATCATGACCTGCTGGAAGAACTGAATACATTTTTGGCTTTAAACATATTGATTCGCCTATTGGGTTCCCCTTTGTCTCATCCTTCATTAGAAATAAGTCTCCTGAATAGTTAAGATCGAAAATATCTGGTCTTTCTGCTCGATCTTTATATATGTCTTCAGTTTCTATCCACATTATGAGTGAGTCTGTATCTGTATAAAGTAGACGGGCCTTATCTCCATAGCGAGGCTTTATGTAACCGTACCAAAAGTTATACATCATGGCCTTGCTAATGTCGAGAATTGCCTGCCCCACATAAATTGGTTTATTTAGAGTTACTGTTCCTTTTAACATGTGAACTGCTGTGATGCCCCCTTCGAATGCTTTAAAGCCTACATATAATGGTGAACTTGCTAGACGCCTAATTTTTTTATCCTCTTCTGTTCTAAGTAGCTCTACTCTCATATGTTTACGGACATTCTCCATCTGTTTGCCGAAGACTGCATTATTTTTTAACTTATAATACATAACTCCAAACTCATCCCCAGTGGCCTTAGCTATTTTGCGTTTACAAATATTTTCCTCAATATAGTCTTTCATCCATGGAGACTGCCGGAATTTTAATCCACCGTGAATCTTTGTAACTTTCACCCCCAATTTCATGTATAACTGGAGTGCACGATAATGGATCACGTAGTTTTTTTTGGGATAAAGGGTTTGGACGAGCTTTTCTCCTGTTGTATATTTTCCGCCCCCAACTTCTTTATCTTGCACTAATCTTTCATTATACAAGCTAAGCCATTCTTCTGGAACTATCTGCTTTTCTGGTGCTAAAGGATAATCTGCAAAGTAATCGTGCAAGTGCACTGGAGCTTCTAGATCAAGTTCAAGCATATAGCCTATTTCTGCATCAAACGCGATACTTTGGATATCTGGTACTTCCTCTGGACTCACTTTACCTAAAATTTCTGTAGGCATGTATTGGGTCATTGCACCTGAATATAAAGCATTCATATCCTCATACATGATCCAAGATGTTGGTTTGCCTGGATTGTAATCAGGACATTTAGGATTATTAGCTTTGGCATAACGGTGACTTGCCATTGTCATGCCTCCACGAATGCCCTTCTCTACCATCAAGTACTCGTCCATATCTGTCATTAGCTTAAGTTCAGCTCCACTACTTTTGTATAAGGAATCATTAAACATTCCTGATGCAGATACGTAATGAGAGGGATCTAAGCCATCATCATTCAAGCACATGATAGTGTAGTTCATGAAAACGTCTGCAAGTAAAAGTACGTCGGTTTCAAGATATAAGTCATGATATTCTCCAAAATTCTTCATCTCAAATTCCTGCCATACCTTTTGAGCATGTTCATAATCCTCTTTACTAATATTTTGCTGGCTAAGAAGCGAATAGAAACCCTTTCTAGGTGGGAGGCTTGTTTTGTCGAACTTGTCCCATGAGTTGCTCCAGTCATATGGGAATACCCCTTTTCGTAGAAGAAGCTTGATCTTATCTATTGAGTAGCCTTTCTCTGTAAAGTACCTAACAGTTAGAGGGAATTTTTCGAGCTTTCCTCCTAGACATTCTACTAATTTATCTAGTCCCATTCCCATATGCTGAAAGCTATCTAAGAACCGAAGCTGTCCTACGTCCATGGCTTTGTACTTTCCTATATTTTCTGGGATGCAATTTAGCTTATCAGCCGTGAATTTGCTCACAACTTTCATAAGCGGATGAGAGTCATATCCCCGGAAATTATGACATATAAGTGGCACTTTGGTTTCGAAAGAGCCTATTCGCAATTTTTTGTTACAAGAGTCATGAGCTGGGCCTCGATACTTTCCATTTATATGGTCATGATCTTTTACTTTTCGATTAAGAGCACTTAAGGCTTCTCGGTATCTTTTCTGCACCTCTTTCTTTTCAGGATGCTCCTTTTCCATACATGTTTCCCATTCCTTAACTTCTAATAATCTATGCTTTGCTTCTTCGAGTTTTTTTATTATCTCTGGTGCTGGTTTTAAGAAAGGTCCCTTGCAAATCCAGCATTCAGTCGCTTCATTATACGCCTTCAAGTCTCCTGGTGCCATTATCATTTCAGCCGGTGCAGATAAATCTTCTTGGATAGCTAGGAGTTCCTCTTCGATTTTTGTAACGAATCTTTTCAAGGCATCTGGGCCTCTATATAGATCGTGACTTACAATCTCATAATTAAGTGAACTATCTATGCAAACCACTACATAGCAATAACCACTTGGCTTATGCCTCTGTATTCTTTCAGTATGAGTTAGTTTTGTTTTTTCTTCGGGAGTTAGATTTTCAGTTAAGCATTCTAAATCCCAGAATATTCGGTATGGGTTTGGTTGCATGCATTTATGATTATAAAAAGCTTTGATACTCTTATTTTTTATCGGCATTTGTGGCCGTTGAGGAGCATTATTCAAACCCTTGCATTTCGGCAAATGTTCCTTATACCCTTTCTCCGCTGAATATACATGAAGGCAATATCGGCATAGATATTTTCGTCCTTTATGCTTACTATGATTGTATACCAGCTTGTGCAGATCTTTGATTATGCAGTAATGACTTCTATCTTCTTCCGTAATTACTAGAAGATTTACTTGCTTATATTCATCTCCCCTTCTTTCTGAAATATAGCGAAAGTCAAGACATTTGTTTTGATTGTGCCATTCATAGACACATAGACTGATTTCTGGGTTATTTTCTTCAAACTTTTTATAAACTGGTGTTGAGATTGGCACTGGAACTGGAATATCGTCCATATTAAGCTCCTCCACAAAATCTCCATATAGCCGATGCGGATTTCTTTCCGGATGAACTTTAACTGGATGTAAAGCTCCTAGGACACTCCATCCGAAACACCAGTCATCTTTATTTTGAATATTAATAATTCCATTATTATGTTTTGGCAAAGTTTCTGGCAAAGGTATATGGGCGGTAGGGCCAATCGGATTAAAATCAGATATCTCTATACTAAATTCTTCTATATATTCTGGGTAAGCGTCAGACATTTGGTATATGTGTTATCTCTAACCGTCGCACTATTACTTACTTATAAAATTTTTTCTTTAATTAATTATTTCCTATTTTTTTCAGTTTTCGGTTATAGAGCCGTTACCAAAAGCAGTATTTACAGGCTTGCCAAAATGGTTTTGGGCTATTACAAAACTTAAGTATTAACTATTTATTAATTAATCTTTTGAATTTTAGTGTTAAAAAATAGGATGATTAGTGAATATTCTTGTCCGTATCTTTGCAATACTGGAAAGGTTTGCAATAACCCTTGTATTCGCCCTGAAGGTTGCCGATTTCATAGAAAATCAAAAAAACGGATACCATGCTCTGACTGCGGGAAGCCTACCGCTTCTTCTTGTGGCCGATGCCCGTTACATATCAGAGGCTATTATGTTACCCAGTATTATGACAGATTGCGGACTAAAGCTTTAAACCTGGAATATACTAAGGGTATAATAGGAATGTAATGTATTCTCGTTAGATTTATTTAGATCATGATTTTTATGTGCTCTAGCTTGCCAGAATTATTTACTGATATGTGATTTTTTCGTTAGACTTATAAATTCCCCCAGCAGAGCGGAAACATTAGACAAATAAATAATGTATTAGATAAGGAGTTAGTCTGTACGAAGCCAATTCCTGATATATATTTTTTCGTTAGATTAATAAATTCCCGGCAAGGCGGACAGACTTATTTTTCAGAAGCTGATTTGCTATTCGGTTATCTAGACTCCACTGAATCTGTTCTCAGCTTTGGAAAAGTTGGGACAAAAATCTCGTTAGATTTATTTAACAATTATGCTATTTAATGGGCTAGCTTGCGCAGAAGCCATTCTTGTATATAGAAAAGTTCGTTAGATTTAAAAAATCACATGATTTTTCGTTAGACTTATTTTTGTTAGACTTATTTATTAAATATGCTAATTGATGCGCTAGCCTGCATTAAACCTTTTCTTGATTAAGGAAAAGTTGGGACAAAAATCTCATTAGATTTATTTGATAAATATGTTAATTGATGCGTTACCTTACATTAAACCCGTTCTTGATTAAGGAAAAGTTAGGACAAAAATCTCGTTAGACTTATTTTTTTCGTTAGACTTATTTAGGGGGTAATAAGGACCGTTAGATTTATTTTGGTTAGACTTATTTTTTTTCGTTAGACTTATTTAGGGGGTAATAAGTACCGTTAGATTTATTTTGGTTAGACTTATTTAATAAATATGCCAATTAATACGCTAATCCTTGTAGAATTAATTCCTGATATATTTATTTTCGTTAGACTTATTTTTCGTTAGATTTATTTACAATAGAGAAATTACAATTCTAGAAGTCTTAGAAGCTTTTCTAATATATTAATAAAAAATTGATATAGAAATTAACCTTCTAAGACGGCTAAAAGCTTTTCTAACACAATATAGAAATTAATATTCTAGATCTTTTAGAACTAATTCTCATATAATAAAAAAACGATATTGATTTTAACATTCAGGGGGTCGTAACACACAATAGCAAGGGGGGACGGACCTTACGGTCCTTAAACCCCCACTTTGCCATTGTGTAACGTAAGTGATTGTTTATGTCAGATTCGAATTTTTTTTTTATATATATTTTGCTTATTATGAATTTCGGCAATAATACAACTAAAGGTTTGTTATATTCAGGTAAGTCTTAATTTATTCAGGTCACAGTAATCATATTTTTTGCGTTTTGTTTTTGCAAACTTGTCAGAGATTGTTACAGGGTGTAGCTTCTGATGTTTATTGTGAATTAAATTAGGTTTTCTGTTGTCATTATTAATCATGACTTTGTTATACCAAGGCACTGACTAGACTTGAAGCATAACTTGATTTTATTAAACAATTCTTTATCTATTACACAGAGAAACGTTGAAAAAAATATAACTACGGTGAAAACTTGGATACCGCACGGACCCTAGCCTGGCTAAAATCCTTCTACACGAAAGTATAGATTAAAGTGACCAAGGATCTTTATATAATATGATTATCAGTCATGGTAAGGTCTCGACGGTCAAATCAAGTTTGTGCATATGGTCATTGATGAGTGTTTTAAAACATGTGATTAGTACGTAATTTCTGACCAATTCTTTGCGAAAAAGGCGAAAAAGAAATTGTGATAACGCCACGTAAAATAAGAAAAATATTTGGTCCAGATAGGCAATGAGGTATGTCAAACGCTAATGTATTATGATTAATTGCTACATTGCTTTGTATATGGTATTTCTATGATGTCAATGGCAAAAATAATACTATATTTAGTTCCACGTGAGTAAGAAGTTGATTAGACGAGAAACGGTCATTGGAGTCAAAAATGTGGGTACGGTACGTCATTGAAAGATGATGAATGATTGTTTCTAATGCCGATGTGATATAGCCGATGTGATAGGTAAAATTCCAGGATCATTAATTAGCAAGCTAAAACATTGCGACGATAATTAACATCATTTTCCAAATATTCCGTTTGGTAGGGCTTTCTTGATTTCTTTGCAGTATACTACTGCAATATCAGATACATTATAGAAGTTTACTATCGATGGTTCCTAAAGTTGTCCTTTCGATTTATTAGCATCTACCATATATTTTATTCTTCATAATACTTTGTACTTCTTAATATTTTATTTTTCATAATATTTTATTTTTCATAATATTTTATTTTTCATAATATTTTATTTTTCATAATATTTTATTCTTTGTAATATTTATTTTTCATAATAACATTTATTCTATAGCAAAAAGTATTAATTAAACCGTATTACTATCGATTCGTCAACACAATACAATTTTTATATTGAAAACAAGATATTGGAACAATATAGTTTCGACATTTAATAGATATTTTAATTTGAAAATAATATCCTTGCGATGTTGTCTCAGTGTTTGCACAATATAATTTTGATATCGAGCAGACGTTTAATACTTAAAAACTATATTCTTGAGATATTAATTTGATATTGGTACAATGTAGTTTCGACATTGAGTAGATATATTAAATTTGAAATAATTTTTCTGCGATGTTGTCTCAATGTTCGCACAATATAGGTTTGGTGTCGAACAGATATTTTAATATTTGAAACAATATTCCTGAGGTGTTGATTTGATGTTGGTATGATGTAGTTACGACGTTAAGTAGATATTTTAAAAATTAAATAACATTTCTGCGATGTTATTTCAATGTTTGCACAATATAGTTTTGATGTCAAGCAGATATCTTAATATTCTTGAGGTGTTGATTTGATGTTGGTATGATGTAGTTACGACGTTGGGTATCTATTTTAAAAATTATATAACATTTTTGCGATGTTATTTCAATGTTTGCACAATATAGTTTTGATGTCGAGCAGATATCTTAATATTCTTGAGGTGTTGATTTGATGTTGGTATGATGTAGTTACGACGTTGGGTATCTATTTTAAAATTTAAATAACATTTCTGTGATGTTGTCTCAATGTTTGGACAATATAGTTTTGATGTCGAGCAAATGTCTTAATATTTGGACAATATTTTTGAGATGTTAATTTGATGTCGGTATGATGTCGTTACGATGTTGGGCAGGTATTTTAAAATTTAAATAAAATTTCTGCGATGTTCTCGTAACGTTTGAACAATATAGTTTTGATGTCGAGCAAATGCCTTAATATTTGAACACTATTCTTGAGGTGTTAATTTGATGTCGATTTGACATTGGGTAGGTATTTAAAATTTGAAACAATAGTTTTGAGATGTCGATTTGATGTTAGTACAATATAGTTTTGATATCAAACTAATATTTTTTAAACTTTTAATGATATCACTATGATGCCATTAATATATTGAATCGTGTGTCAATTTGATGTTGATTCGATGCCGTCACAAATCAACATCGAATCAACATCAAATCAGCATATTTAAGTTCAAACTTAACTATGTCGATTCGATTTTCAATTACGATATCGTGAATATCTCGAATCGATATCGAATCGATGTCGCCTTAGAACCCCAAGTTTCTGTAAAGTAATAGTAATGTCTTCCTAATGGAAATAATGCATACCATGCCCTTCAGTCTACACTAAAGATGTGTCCGCAATACCCTAATTGCGGATTAATTGCGATTTGCGATATTGCAGAACATTGCAGATTTTGAAGAATAATTATTCGCAAATCCGCAATCGCAAATAATCTGCAAATCCGCAAATAATCCGCAAATTCGCAAATAATCCGCAACATGAATCATGTTAATTTAATCTTCGCAATTAAATATAACCAAATTTATTTATATACTAAAAAGTGGACAATTTTGTCCATTTTGTAAACTTATGAATCATGTTAATTTAATCTTCGCAATTAAATATAACCAAATTTATTTATATACTAAAAGTGGACAATTTTGTCCACTTATTCGCAAATTTGCGATAATGTAAATTATTTGCAGATTTGCAGATTATTTGCGATACTATACAGATTTGCGGATTATTTGCAGGTTTGCGGATTTGCAGGTTATTTGCGGTACTATAAATTATTTGCGGGTTATTGCGGTACTATAAATTATTTGTGGGTTTGCAGATTATTTGCGGGTTTGCGGGTTATTTGCAGTACTATAAATTATTTGCAGGTTATTTGCGGTACTATAAATTATTTGCAGATTTGCAGATTATTTGCAGATTTGCAGATTATTTGCGGGTTTGCGAATTACTAAGCGCAATTGATTTCCAAAACCCACAATATTGCAGATTTTGGAAATCAATTGAGGACCCATCTTTAAGTCTACACAGAAGCACCTTTGTATAAACCCCATCCTTTCAAAATTAACCAATAAAAATTTGTGTAATAAAAAAATAAACAAAAAAAAAATACAAACGAAATCTTCAAAGTAAACTAAAAGAAAGAACACTCTATACTTCTAAAATAAAACAGCTTAAAAATAGGCAATGCAAAACATAACTGCAACTGCACTATATTATATAAAAGAAGGACTACGCTATTAATAAAACCCAGTGGGAAAAAAATTAAAAGCTTTAATAATATTCTAAAATATACTTTACGTCAAAAAGTTCTAATAAATGCTACAACTAGAACTTATTTCTTGTTGTTTGGATGACTCTATCTGCTTGTTTCCTATACACTTATTGAATAGTAAGAACTTCTGTAGACATTTTAGTCTTTAAACCCATCATCAGCATTTCTTTTGTAATATCTGTGAGCAAAGAGTCTTCAGTTTCCATCTGTTTTTTACCATTCTTATTTCTAAAAATTGTTTCTGACTTTCTGTCAAGTAGCTAGATAAGTATGTAAACAAAAAAGTTGTTTTCCATACTTTGTTTACTATTTTTTAACTGTTTTTCAAAATTATTTTTAAAAATTTTTTTTCTGAAAAATGGACGTAACGATCAGCAGGAAGAGTTTTTCAAACTTTTTTCTTTTTTATTGTAATTAATAGTAATATAAATTACATTTACATTTTGAAAAAATATGAGAAGTATTAGAATGACAAATATCCTTCAATTAAAGACTTCAGGATAACAAAAATAATTACTGGGTTCTTTCCAGAATTCTTTGAAGAATTCCTTATAATATTGTTCCTCAACAATACTTCTTTTATTTTTAGTTTCTTCATAGTAGGCTTTAGTCGTCTAAATAAATAAAGGTATCAGATCAAAGATGGTTAATAGATCTTATAGAGACCAGACTATATATCTATATAGTATGCTCGAGTTAAGATTAAAAATTTCTTGTTGCAATCTTTTCTGATAAAGTAATTCAAATTATTAATTTTGTTGACTATTTTTTCCCAAAAGATTCTTATTATGTTTAGGAATTCAGTTTAGTGATATTTATTTTTATGTTCATTGATAAGAATGTGGATTATTAATTATTCTACTTAAGAAAGACATTTTTATGAATAAGAAAAACTTTTATTGAAGAGGTGATTAAATAAGGTAGCAATTGATATGATCAATAAAATGATCTATGCAAAATCCAATTGGTTGGTAGTAAGAAGATAATCTTATCTTTACAAATAATACTTTGAATACATTCTTCAAAAAAAAGTTAAAATTAATAACTAACAAACTTATTATTTATATCACAACAAATTTTTGTTGTGCTGTACAGATATATAATTTCTTTATAACTAATAATTATATTCAGATTTTAAAATATTTCAAAGTATTATGAAACTGGCATAATAGATTAACAAATATAAATTGAATCGTATATTTTTAATAGTACAAATTAATAAAAAATCATTATAAATCAATATATAAACCAGCAAGATTTGTGATATTTTTACTAACTAAATCATATAATCTAATTATTATTCTATATTTTTACACCATATAAATCATTAAATTATATTAAACTAATAATAATCATCATTAGTAAGTAATAAATAAATTTTATATATAAAAAAACTATTTTTTAATATTATAATACTAAAATAAGTTAAAATTTATAATTAAAATATAAAAATAGTATATCCTTATCAATATTATACTAATTAATAAGCTAAAAAAAATTAATAAATTTTGAAATCAAATTTATATATGGGGTCTTTGCAATAGAAAGGTACGAAATTCAAAAAAAATAAAAATTTAATTAATATTAAATTTACACTTATTTTAGTAAAAAAAACATAATTAGCATATAAAGTAAATTTAAAATTTTTTTTGAGTTTCGTACCTTTCTATTGCAAAAACCCCATATAATTTTATATAAATAAATTTAATTACTTAATTATATTATTAATTAATTATTTATTTATTATAATATATTATTTTTTTTTTAAAAGAGAACCTCACAAATTTCATTAACCTTCCTACATATTAAGATTTTTAAAAAAATCAAGAATCCAGATGGTCAATATAAAATGATTGTTTACTTTAAATCATGAAAGGACCTTTAATCACTTTTGAGTAAAAAGTCATTTTGGAGTAGAAATAAACTTAATTAGTGTCATCACATCATGCTATCTTTTATTAATGCTCAAAGAAGTCGTCAGTAAGTTAAGAGTACAATTACAAGTAAAACTAACAACAAACCTTTAGCTTCTATTTTAAAGAGCTCTAAGACATATGGATTTAGTTATTTGGTAACTATAGGTTCTAATCGCATTCTTATAAAGGAGTTTGAAGAAAGATTCAGGTAAATTATCTACTAGATATAAAATGGATGAGAAGATCAAGATATTGAAGACTATCAAAAGCAGAGTGAAGGCATTTTTCCTCAAAGAAACTTTCAAAGAAATAATTGCATACAGAAATTGTTAAAATTAAGAAGGTTTTAATAGAGTTTATTCAGAAACAGTCCCAAAGTTAGATAATAATTAATAGGATTTTACTTTATTTACCAGTAGTGATAGAAATTGTTATTTTTTATTTTCTTTTTCTCTTTATTTTATTATTTGTATTAATCTCTTAGGTGGATAATAAGACTGGTCTTTGGCTGGAAATATCTCTTGTATGTATTCATTAGGTTTTATATAACCTTCATTATTTACTAATAAAAAAAAGATGTGACTTCAATGCCTTTAAAATAAAAAAATATATACAGTCTGACCTCAATATAACGAACTCATGATATAATGAACTCTCGACTTACTGAACTTTTTTTTAAGAACTAATATTATAATATTTAAAATAATCTTGATATACCGAATATCATATAAAATTCTATATAACATATACCAAACTTTTATTAATTTACCGTTTATAATAAAGCATATTAAAAAAACTTTTGATATACTGAACATGATTATTTGGCTGGATTTATGCCAATCTTAATGATTAATTCTTACCAAAATCAAGTTTTCAAATTACATGGCGTATTTATATACTGAACTTTTACCGCAAGCTTATGAGAGTTCGATATATAAAGAGATTTACATACCGAACATCCACTATATACCAAACTTTTATTCTTAAACTGTGAGTTCAGTATATCGAGATTTGACTGTATATATATTTTTTTTTATTTTTTTTTTTAGATTATTTTTTTTTAATTTTTTTTTTTTATTTTTATATTTTTTAATTTACAATTAAAGTAATTAAGATATTTTTTTTTTGTTTTTGCTTTTAAATTTTATTTTTTATTAAGTAAATTATCTTTTCTTTACATTATTTTTATATGACTTTTTTTTTTATATTATATAATATATAAATTTTAATTTTATAAGTTAATAATTTTATTTTTATTTTTTTATTTTTTTTTATAAGTTTCATTTTTTAATTTTATTAAAATTTTTTTTTATATTAAATATTTTTTTTTTATTTTATTTTTTTTAATTTTACTATTTTACTAATTATATTTCTTTATTTTTATATTTTAATTTATAGATTTTTTAAAATTAATTAATTAAAATATAATTAATAATGGATTAACTATATTATAAAAATTAATTATGCAAAATATTTAAAAAAAAAAATATTACTACTTAAAAAAAAATAAAAAAAATTGGATAATTAAATAGAAATATAAATAAATATCTTATTCAATAATTAATATAAAATTTTAATTTTGCTTATTATTAATAATCTTTTTTTTTGAAATGTTTATAAATTTAATATTTTTTAATAAATTAAAAATTATTAATAAGTTTTATTAAATAATTTTAATAGCTTATATAATTTTTATTATAAATTGGTTATTTAATTTTAATTAAATTATTTAATTTTCTTAATATTATACATTTCTTTTTATTATAAATATTTTTACAATAAGTTAATTGTAAAAATATATATAAATAAAAAAAAAATATTTATAAATATAGAAAATTATTAGTTATTACAATTAAAATAATAAATATCAGTAAATTAAAAAATATTATTTAATATCTAATTTAATAAATATAAAATTATATTATTTTACTAAAATAATATAACTTAATTAATATATTAAAATTTACTTATTATTTATTATAATATATTTTATTTTTATAACCAATAAAAATTATGTTAAATTTTCTTCTTCTGAAAGGATTTTTTAAAAAAAAACTTGTTATAAATTACTTTTTTTTCATAGTGCATTTATAAGTTTATTAGATTATTTTTAATTAGTATATTATAATAATAAAGCCAGACCAAGTAAGTAGTATATTTACTATAAAATCTGGAATCAAAAAGATAAGGGAAAAGCTTAATTGATTGGCTAAAGCTTAAATATTATAACAAATCTAGGACCCCGAAGAATACATATATAACTCAGATCCAACCCCAAAAATTTTAATATAACTTTATACACCTAATTTTACTAAAAGCTTTATACAAAATCAGCATATAAGTTTAAATTTTATATAATTTTATATAATTTAATATCTGAGTTTATTATAAAATTTTTATAAAGGGGTTAATTTTACAAATTTATTATAAATTTACATGTTTTCTATTTATAGATTAAGAGGTTAATTTATAAATCTTTTTACTAAATTTATTATTGAATTATATTTTGTTTTTGTTTATAAAATTAGGGTTTGGTTTTATATGTTTTATGTTTATCATATATATACCAGATTTTTTAACTTATTAACTTTATACAAAATATAATTATAACATATATTAAAATTCGCTTCTATTATACAAATACTTATCTGACTTATCACTATTTTTAAGTCTATTATACAAACTCATTCATATGACATATTGGATATTTATATAATGTCTTTATACAAATCCGGATCCCTGTATTACATGTATTCTTTGGGTCCTACAAATCTTGAACAATTACATGATTTTTATCAATTTTATTCAATTAAAATTGTAAATAAGTGTTATTTAAGAATCATTTTGAAAATAAAAAGAAGGGAGAGGATTATGTTAAACATACTTTTACTTGATTCAGCCTAATATTAATCTAATATAATTGACTTATAAACTATCTATTAGTAAAAACTTCATATATGTACTGTTGATTAGCTATTTTGCCTATACAAGTAAATTATATATAAAATGGATTTTCTTAATGTAACATTCTTGCAGTCTAAGGCTAACTTGTTGTAAATCACAATTATAATAATTTTAATAGTTTATTATATATTCTAATATTTTATTAATTTATTAATTAAAACATTTTTAATGTATTTTATATTATGTATTTATTTACTATATCTTTTTAATTTATATACTTTAAGATACTTTTACAAGAATATTAATGATTACAAATTCTATAATCTGATATGTAAACAGAATTAAAATATATTTGTATATTAATACTACTTTTTGACAAAGCTGTTAAAATGCTAATTTCTGAAATCTGATTAATTGATTTCTTTGATCGTCTTTACGTATATCCTCAAGTTGATCAAAAAAAATTTCTCATCACTTAATGTTTCTTTCAGACAAAATTTCTTCTACTTGTTCTTTTATGAGCGAGAATTTTTTGTTGATAATTAATTTATAAGTTTGCAGCTGTGCAATATTGCGGACGTAATTCCGCAGGAATATATGCACATGGGTAAGATCTGCATTTTTTTTTCTTCACCGATTACTTCATGTTAGCAAGGACAAGGACTTCTGAACGGGTATCATAAGGCTTGTGCGAAAAATCGTTGTTACTCGTTATAGAAGTTGACTGGCTGTGGGCTTTAGCAGGTTTCAAGGACTTTATACTTTTCAGCAGATTTTGCAGATTGCAGTCACAAATAAGATGTAGAATTTTTAAAGTTTGAATGCGGTATTATTTATTTAAAAATTAAAATTAATTAGTAACTATACGAATATCTCCGGCATAAAACTCCTTAACTTTCCATTCTAGAAGAACTAATTGTAGTAATAATAATTTTACATGTTTCAAATATGAAAAATCTGAACGTTAAATGAGGCGTAGAAAATTTATATGAAATTAATATTGTTCATATAAATATTGTTATTGTTAGGGAGAACAGGAGAAGTATAGCACCGATTTATTATCATAACCATTGAGAGTGCAAGAAAACATCTAGATTGGAATTAAACCAGAACGTGCATTTAGGGGGTGCATCTACTGTATTTTTTATATTATGCTCAGTAATAACCGAAATACATTATACATAAATAAAATAGTACACTTGGCATAGTTAACCCTCTTGTCCAAAAATTAATATAATTAATTTAATTGATATGTAAATTTGTTAATATACTGAAATCAGCCGACTTAAGATACACTTTAGTTAACCATTATTGATTATATTGAAAAGAAAAAGATTAGTCCCAACGATCATTTGTATAATTGTATAATTATGATAATTATGACGAATAAAGGTTTGGAACTTTGAGTTGTTGGACAAAATGCAATATCCCTTTATTCTAAAAATAATATACCGGAAAAAACAAGTTTGTACCAATTTGCCAAATGCATCCTAACAACATAATATAAATTGTGATTACTTCTTATTTTCTATTATGATAATGCAATATATTTGGAATGATACAGTAGTTGGTTTGGCGTTACGTGAGAATGTAAATTTTATTTTCACTCATTTAATACTGCGGTTAATCAGCAGATAACTTGATCTGCATGTTTCGTATTTTTATATTTGAATAATTCATTGTATCCTAAAACAGTAAAGAATGTATGCATGTGTGTTTTATATTGTAATAAAGCTCCCTTGATAACGGCTAAATAATAATATTTATGGGAGAAAAAACAAGATAATATTATGAACAATAATATATAGTGATACAAGTTTTAAAATTACGTTTCATGTTATTTTTAAACTCCGAAGAAAGTGGTGAAATTTTGGATACCGTCATGCTGGTAATTCTAGTACAATATGATGAGAAATTTCCTTTTTTTAATTAAGATATGACTGTGGATTTCCGAATAAATGCTAATCGTCCAACCAATAATTTAAACAAAGAAAAAAAAAATTTTTTTTTTCTAGGGTTTACCCGAAAGTGTGTCAAAAAAAATTTTTATTTGGGGTACACCTTTGTTTTAAAATTATGTTGTTTTGACCTTTTATTAATTTATTTACTTTTTATACATATAATGTTGCATATCATATTATTCCTTTGTTAAATGTAATAAAATATTATTCGTCCGTACTTTTATGGTAGGTAGGATGGGTGGTCCAACAAATAATTTAAATACAGGGCAATTTTTGAGGTTTTTTTTTTCAAAAAAAAAAAAAAAAATTTTTACCACTCCACAAAAATATATATATATATATATATATAAATTTTGATAATTTATATATAACCAACAAAAAACAAAATTACAAAAAAAAAAATTTATAAGTTTTGATAATTTATAACTAAACGAAAAAAAAAAATAAAAAATAAAAAATAAAAAATGCCGAATTTACAAGATACTTTACAAGCAGCTCCTGAAATATTAAATGGAACAATTGAAGTAACAAAATCCGTGGTTGAATTAGGAAGTAAATTGGACGTAGCAAAAGGTGCATTACAAGTAATCGGTAATGCTGCCGATTCAATTACACCTTTTATTCCTTTGATAAGTGTGGCGACCACACTTATTAGTGAAGTTATATCCATCTATCAGACAGCTGAATATAATAAAAAGATAATTAGTGCTTTATATGATAGAACAAAATTAGCAGAATTTGCCGTCGATACTTTACAACGACGTAAAAAATATTATGAAGATAATTTTAAACGTCAAGACTGGTATGACGCATTTAATCGTTTCGTAGACGTTTTAAAGGATATTAAAACCTTCGCCAAAGAAATATCTACAATTCGTGGATATCAAAAATATCTTAAAAGTTATTCTATTAAAGATAAATTCCAAGAACTTTCGACTAAATATGATGTTGTTATGAAAGATCTAAATTTTACTATGGCTATTTCAAACGAAGAACAGAGACGATATGATAATGATTGTTTAATGGAAGATGTTGCTGAAATGAAAGAAGTAAGTTTTTAAATAAATATATATATATATACTTTTTTTATCTTATTTAAAAATTTGCTAAGTTCGAATTTTTATTTATATTTCGCAGTTTTTTAAAAAAATTGATGGTGGTATCGTAGATAACAATCAAACAATGAATACTGTTATTGAAGAATTAAGACTTATGAGAATGAGCTTAGAAAGCGGGAAAGGACCAGAGACAAAACCTAAACAGATAACTCAAAGCGAATTAATGGATCCCTCCATTCCAGATGAATCCGATTGTCGTGGTAGTGTAAAAAAGGTTGTAAGAAAATGTTATAGAACTACTATAAATGTTGCCTGTGTACCTTTCGTATTAAATGAATCGGAACCAGAAGAACGCAAGAAAAAAGACAAACAACTTGCCATTTTATCTAAATTGTCCGAATGTACGAATATACTTAAATTTTATGGATTGACAAATTTAGATGGTATAAATCATTTAGTAGTGGAATGGGCTCAATATGGAAATTTGAGAGACACTTACGAAGCGTATGATATTCCTTGGACTAGAAAAATACATATTGCGGCTGATATATGTCGAGCAATCACTTTCTTACATTCTGCAGAAATTTATCATCATGATTTACGATGCGAGAATGTTATGTTGACAGATCATTTAGAACCGAAACTTGCAAAATTTGACTATGCACGTGGACAAGGAGCCTCGACTTCTTATATTGGTGACATGATGAAAATAATACATTGGTTATGTCCTGAAAAAATGATTGATAAGAGCTCCCGATATAATGCTAAATGTGAAATATTTAGGTGAGTTTTCAATTTACTTTGTTAAGAAAACAAAAAAATTGGTTTACTTATATATTTATCCCTATTTTAGCTTTGGAATGTTACTTTGGGAATTGACATTTGAAAAAACTCCATATCAAGGATGGGACATTGATAAAATACAAAAACATGTCATTCAAGGCAAGAGAGAAAAAATTACATTTGGACCTGCCGCTAACGAACGAGAATTAGATATTCAACAAGGATTAGAATATGTTATAAAAGAAGGTATGCATAAAATTGATACGATTTTTACTAGATTATTGCAGCTTTATATAATAATTTTTGTTCTTTTTTTAATTATAAAAGCGTGGAAACAAAGGCCTCAAGATAGAATTCCGCTTCTAAACCTATTTAATACTCTTGAACGATTACAATCCAAATATAAAAATGTGGTGGAGCAAGAATTAGGTTTACTTCCACAAAAGACTTTGGACTTGGATGGTACTGGTACTCCTCAAATTTCTCAAATTAGCGATGCAGATGTGGAGATGGAATTACCTGAATGCGAGGATTTCACGCTTGGTTTTGAAATAGATATAGTGATTCCACTTGAAGAAGGTATAAAGGCGCACAAAAACCGTGAATATGAAAAAGCTTGGGAATGCTTTAAATATCATGCAGAAAATAAGAACGCATATGCGAAACATTGGATGGCTTATTATTTATGGGAAGGAAAACATGTTGGACAAAATCAAGTAGAAGCTGCTAAATTATTTAAAGAAGCAGCTGATAACGGTATTCATGACGCACAACTTCGTTATGCATTTACTCTTCAAAAGTCCTTAGGCAAGAAAAAGGAACGTGATGAGTTTATTAAATATTTAACGATGTCAGCTGACGACGGCGGAAATAGTACCGCTCAATTTAATTTGGGGGACGTTTATTACAACGGAAAATTAGGCATACCAAAAAATGTAGAAAAGGGAATAAACTATTTAAAGTTATCCGCTCTTCAAGGTCAACCAAATGCAATTAAATTATTAAAAACATTGAATATAGATTTTACCACAGAACCAAAGCATTAAAAAATTAAGAACATTGATTTATAAATTATTTATAAATAGTTGTATACATTATCATTTTATTTGTAATTTGAAAAAAAAAATAAAAAAATAAAAAAATAAAATTTTCTTGAATCTATTTGAATCAATTAATAGATCCGTTCATAAACTCGATTAACTTGATTAACTTGATTAACTTGATTTTTTCGTTACATGATAGGAAAGAGTAGTAAAAAAGTTTGAACAATAAACAAACCTAAGAAATCCAATATATCCAGACTCATCTAAAACAAATTCCATATTACACCTAAAAAAAAGAACATTTAGTATAGATGTTCATCTTGCCGGCTTCTCATGTTCAGAGATTCAAAACCGAATCTAAAAAAGAAAAATAAAACGAACAGTTAGTAATGTTCATTAAGATAAAAAAAATAAGTAATTTTTTTTACTTGCCAGCTTCTCATATCCAGGAAGATTCGAAAAAATGGCCTAAATAAAAAAGAAAAACGAACAATTAACTATGTTTGTTGAAATAAAAATTGAAAATTTTTTCTTACTTAGATAAAAAAAGAAATGAAATGTTTCTGACGTTTCGTTAAAGATCATTGTACAGTATATATCCAAAGAAGATGATAGAATAAATGATGATAAAAATGAAACAATGATAAGAATGAAATGGTAATGAGGACAAAATGGTAATGAGGATAAATAATCCTGAGGATGAAAGGGAAAAGGAGCAAAAATGAAAAGGAAAAAAAGAAAGAGTGAAAACAAAAAGAAAAGGGAAACAAATTAATGAAAGACAAATCATAAAAAGAAGAAAAAATAGAGTTAGTAAAAACGAAATACGAAAACAAAAATTGAAAAAAGATATGAAAAAAATGCCATACCTTATTTACAAAACTAAGACCTAAAAAAAAAAGAATAGAATTTAAAAACGCGAAATAAAATAGAAAACAAGAGGAGGGAAAAAAAGAAATAACATACCTTCATTTAATGTCAAAATGGAAGAAATTAGTCCTAAAAAGAAGAGAGAAATAAGAAATAGAAAGAAAAATGAAAACAAAAAAGAAGGAAGAACATACTTGTATACTTTTGACCATTTGGCGTGAAACTGGAAACCCTAAAAAAAATACACAATTTTTAATAATGTGCTGGGTTAAATCATCTATATCTAAATAATTAGGTGATATAATAATTTTTACGTAATAAATTTTATTATTGGTTTTACATATTAAAAAGTTCTACCATTGATTATCAATTGACCATAAGTCGACCATCAGTAAATTGACCATAAATTGACTATTAACGACCATCAATTAACCATCAATTAACTATTAATTAATCCCCAATCTGACACCTGACCCCTATTGGTGGCCGATTGGTGACATATAGGAAAAATCAGGCATCGACCAGGCATCAATCAACTACCCGATTGGTTATTGATTGGTGTCTGATTGGCATATTTCGACCTGTGTATATACAGTATATTACTGATACAGTATATTATGAGTAGGGAGATGTATTATTTAAATTGGTACGTATGTTTGTAATCCATTATCATAAATAATGGTTACTAACATTTCTTGTTTATAAAGAAATGATCTTGCAAAAGATCTTACTTGAGGACAAGAATTTCACTTTGTAAAAGAGTCAGGATCCAAAATTGAAAAATACTTGATAATACACTCGTGCAAAAAAACACTGTGTGATATGCATTAGACGTTATAGAAACCTTGTCAAACGCAGATGGTGGAGCTGTTCCTGTTAGAATCATTCAAGCTTTCCGGAAACTGCTTCTGCCCATCTTGGTTTTTTTATTCGGATTTTGTTGAATATAGTACCATGGATTTATTATGCTGACATATCCACTTAAATTTAATGAAATGGGCAATATTGTATCAATAGTACGGATAATGTTGAATGTTAAGGTAAGCTGGTAAATTTCTCATTAATTTTGTTATTTGTGCAGAATATTTTCAAGCAAACCATAAAAACCTTCACTTTGATAAGGGAAGCTTGCGACAAGAAAAAATTCTCTGTAGAAAATGTGTTGGTGCCGTAGAGCATGTGACTCCTAAAGCTAAGAGACAAAAAGCTTTTGAACTAAGAAACAAAAATTTTTAAAACTATGAAACGAAAAAGTTAATAGGACTTTACTTATTTTATGACTTTGATAGTTTATTGTTTGATAATATATTAATGTATCATATCGTGGGCCATAGTACCCCGGTATCTTGCAAATTTTAGTGGATCGGATGACTGTACTCGGGAGTGTAAAGGTTTTAAAAACTTAAACTTGTATATTGATCATAAAATTATTTATCGAAAAATAATGAAATACAAGAATTTAAAGTTTAGAGTTTATTCAATGAGACACAATTTTCGAAAATGCTCTAGAATAACTACATACTGTATGGGTCTTAGTAATATCTTAGAGCAATCCAATTCTCTTCGCACAATTCTTTTGTCTGACACTCCTCGTACTTCGATTGCTAGACAATCATTCTATGGATAATAATATCAATATGCCCAAAAGATTTGAGAAAATTAAGTTGACGTTGACGTATCTTAGATGACGGTCTAAGATATTTTGATACAATCTCTTGGCACAAATTTCACGTTTGAATTTTGAGCAATATGGATACCACGTATTGTCATTTTTACATGGAAAGAGTTGCATATAGTGTTGTTAAGTACAAGCCAAACCGAACCGGACCGAACCGGACCGATGGGAATCGAATTGGTTCGGCTTGAAGGTTCTTGAGTCGCGGTCCAGTCCGGTTCGACTTGACTACCAGGTTGATAGGTCAAACCGATGTGGGTTGATGGGACCGATATTAACGACTTCATCAGTTCGACTTGGAGGTCCAAGTCGATCGGTTTGGTTTCAAGTCGGACCGAACCGGACCGTTAGCAACACTAGTTGCATTACAATGATGGTTTTTATTACATCTCCAGAGTAACCGAGTTTTGCAATTAGTATAGGAATCTGATAAATATTCTCCATCTCAAAAGACAATGCGGTCACCAAGAATTTGTTTTTAATATGCATATATTATATTCTTGATAAAGAGATAATTTATACATCGCCCCTGCGATATTATCGCCTCCATTTTGTCACCCGTGTCACACCCCTACTTTTTTCATTTTTTCATATATATTCCAGGGACAGAGAATTTTTTTTGTTGTAAAAAAAATCTATTTTTCACATCCTGTTAAACGTCACATGGTTTAATTTAGCCGGCATTACATAATTCTGCCCAGAGGCGATGCGTTGCAGGGGTGACGTATAAATTTAATAGATTGATAAATTAATATACTATAATCCAAAAATTTTGACAGTATATATAACTAAAATATATATTTAGCCAGGATCACGAAACCTGTTCAGGACGGAAAATTGATGACCTTTTTTCCTTTTTTTCTTTATCGAATAAACGTTTTCACTGAATAATTATAAAAGTACCCGTCTCAATACATCGAATATGTAATACTATATACTGTAGTTTTAAAAAATCGGCATATTTAATAGTTATTATAAATCAAACTTAGGGTCTTACATATTAAATCTTTCTAGCACTGTTAGGACTTAGGATGGAAATTGTACCCAGGGTCCTATTCAATTTTTAAACTGAATAAATTGTAAAAGACCCGGGATACTTTAGATACTTTAGGCAGTGCTAGACGGTGACATGTTAATTAATTGTCCTTTTCTTCAATTTAGCGGCAACTTTCTGATTTGGATTTGAAAGTCCTAAAGACGTTGGTTCATTCTGAATTTGCTTCCGATTGATATATTTATGCTCACTCTGATGCATATGACTTTCTTTTCAGAGAAAAATATTTTGCACTAAATTAATAATATGTTATCAAACTATTTTAAAAACTCTCCCAGAATGTTTTGTATCAATTGGCTCCTTAATAAAGTATCTATGTTATGAAGGTTAAAGGGCGTATTTTGGATTGACGATATTTGTTGTATTTTCTGTGGGATTTATAATAAAAATGCGCAGGAGCAAACTTTCTAATGTTTAAATTGTTTAAAAAATTTTATCACTTAGCACAAATTTAGTGATTATCTAAATAAATTCTGGGATAATTTGGATTATTCTGGGAAAATTATATCTCCCCTTTCTAGCTTTCCCCTTTCATCCTTTCCTCCCATTTTTTCTTTTCTCAGGGGGGTTTTCGAGTCTTTTATTTTGTACTGTATCCGATTCCAAATGGGCTATAAAACTATCAAAGATTTGAGATTAAATATATATTTTAATTTATTCAAAATAAGGAGTCTATTTTGAATTAAGATTCATTGAACAAAAAAAAAAAAACAACTTGAAATGTCAAGGGAAAAAATAATTTCTCTCTGCTTATTTGTTCATGAGGAAACTCCTCATGGAAAAGAATAAAATAGCTTTTAATTAATCCAATTAATAATTATTTATTTTATAAAATATACTTAAAAAAAAAAATATTAGAATGTAATAATTAATTATATATACTAATGTCGTTTTTAATCAATACTTCTCTTGCCTTATTTTGCTTATGTAAAACAGCTTGTCTCAAATAATGAATGCCTTTATCCTTATCCTTTTTAATACCCAGCTTACCAGAAAAATATACATCGCCTAGATTATAAAGAGCTGTAGCATTATTATTATCAGCAGCTAATTGTAAATATTTCATAAATTTATTACTATCAATATTTTTATTTTCCTTATCAATCAGACAAAAAGCATATCGTAATTGAGCATCAGCATTGCCAGCATCTGCTGCTCTTTTAAATAATTCCATAGCCTTTGATTTGTTCTTAGTAACATGTTTTCCCTCCAAATAATAATAGCCTTTCCAATATATTGCTAATATATCTCCAACATTTGAATTTGCTTCAAAGCATTCCCAAGCTTTCTCATAATTGCCTTCTTTATGAGCTTGTAAACCTTCCTTAACCGGAATTAATGGTACAATAGTGTCCGAAAGACATAAATTATCTAAATCCGTATCTCCTGTGGGACTTTCGGTAGTATTGTATTTTTCTTTAAATGGACGCATTAGTGGAGATCCTTTGTTAGATAATACATTTTTCTCATATGACTCCTGTAACATGTTAAAGAGAAGTTGAATTCCTGGACGTAATGATGGATCTTGTTGCCAAGCAAGTTTAATAATTTCACTAAATTCTCTTTGAATTGGATGAGTGCCTAATCCGAAATTCAATATCTCTCTATTACCTTTTAAAACATGTTTTTGTACTTCTAACATACTCATACCATCATATGGTATTTTTTGAAAAGCAAGTTCCCAGAGAAGCATTCCAAAACTAAAAATTTCACATTGAATGGTATATCTAGCTTCTTCTGTTTTTTTAGACTTTTTATCTTGATCTGGTGTAATATGACTTAATTTTTCCGGCGCTAACCAATGTACCAGAGCATTTATATTATCAATTTGAATCGTATTTGCATGAAATTCACGAGCAAATTTGAAATTGGTAAGTTTAGGTTGTATGTTTTCGTTAATTAATACGTTTTCGCATCGAATATCATGGTGTAAAATCTTTACTATAAAATGAACGAAGTTAATGATTTGCACCGAAAAGTGAGATCATATTTGCTAATGAACAAAAATTATTTTACCTGATTGTAAAAAAGCTAAACCACGACAAATATCTCTTGCAATAGAAATCTTTGCCTCCCAATCAATCTTATAATGATTATAAACATCCTTTAAATTTCCAAGTTCTGCCCATTCAAAAACCATTACTCTTTCTGTAGTTATTTCTGATAGTCCATGAAATTTAATGATATATGGGCAAGCATCCAATTTTTCCAATATAGCAAGATGCTTTTGAGTTTTTTGAATATCGTCCACAGAAATGGGTTTACAAGCAACTTCCATTGCATTATAAACTTTTTTTTGAATTTTAACTCTATTCCCTTGTCGTGGTAATAGATATTTTAGAGGATCTTGTAATTCTGAAGATTCAATCTCTTTTGCCTTGACCTTTATCGTTGGATTTTGTTCATTTACTTGTTTATTAAGTAAGAAAATAGTATCAATTATTCTGTTGACCGAAGTAAATTTGATCGTATTTTTGTCTTCGTTGAGTTTTTCATTCATTTCCATAAGTCGTTTATTTTGTTCAATATTTTCAACAATAATTTTAATTTGGTTATTATGAATTTCCAATGTATTCATGACTGTTTCAGTATTATTAACTATATCTGTAATACCACCTTCAATCTTATTTAAAAACTATCGTATGTGAAAAGAAAAAAAAAAGAATATTTTTATTACATCATTAAAATCACTTGATTGAAAGAATTTAACTTGAAAAATTGAAAAATTATACGTACCTTATTCATTTCAACCATGTCATCATGTAAAATTTCCAAATCCTTATTCAATTGATCTTGTGTAGCGATAGAAATTGCTAAATTAAGATCATTAGAACGATTATTAAATTCTATAATAATTTCTTCAAACCTTTCTCTAATATTTGCACTTGAAACAAATTTTTTAAATTTAGGTAATTGAGAAATATCATCAAATAATTTCTTAATTCGTTTTAAACAATTTACAAATCTCTGAAAAGAAAAATAATAATCTTGATTCTGAAAATTTTCAAGATTCTCTTCTTTTTGTCTCAACAATGCTTTAATAGCGGTTTCAGCAGCTTCAACTCGATTAACCAATGAACCACAAGTTTTTTTATTATATTGAACATTATCATAAGCATCAACAATTTCTTTTGTTAAAGTAGCTACAAGTTGAGCAAGAGGTAGGAAAGGAACAACAGCTTCAGCTACATTTCCTGCGGTTTTAAAGAATGCTTGAGCTGTACTGCCGCTCGGAAGATTGTTTTTTAAACTATCAACTATTCCTACTGCTGCTTGAGCAGCTTGAGAAACAATTTCTCCCGCTCTTGTCGAGCCATCAGAGTTTTCCGATGATCTTCTCGACATTCCCCCGAGTTTTCCTAGTGATATATTAAGTATTAAATTTATATTTTTAATTCGAATTGCTTGTTGTGCAACCCGCAGTATCAAATTTAGAAAATTTTTTTTTATTTTATTTTTTTGGTGGTAAAATGGTTCATTTTATAGAAAAAAAGAAACAAAGTGAAAAATGAACTCCGGTATCCGGTTTAACAATCATTGTGCTGGTACAACAAATAATTGTACAAATTCGGATGATCTACTCCAATATAAATCTTTCCATATGGAAAACCAAAAAATTTATATAAATCGAATTGTAGAAAGTTAATAATGAAAATAATTTATTGCATAAAAATTTTATAAGTATCTTGTTAGTACAGTTTCTTTGTTCGATGATCTGAGTATTACGTCTAAAATCTATTATATATTATAGGAAAAGAAATATTAACGGAGTTTTATTGAATATATAGATCTGAGGTTTTATAACAATGAATACAATGAATCTAATTATCTGAATAATATTTCATGCATGTTAAATTTAGTATCTGTTCAACCAGTAATGTTAACTTTCGTGTATTAAATAATGTGGAAAATTCTAAAATACTACTTGATTTACATTTAATAAAGAACAATTGAAGCCAAAAAACAAAAGAAATTGGAAATTATCGTCAAAAAGTAATATTCAAGATAGGCAAGATTAAAGTAAGTTAAATAGGCTTTCGAATATAGACTTATCCTATCTTACCTAAAGATAGCAGGTAGTCAATTGGACTTTTCGGTCTTGTTTGTCTTTGGAAAGGCGACAAATCTTAGAATATTGTGACGCAGTAACGCAAATAAAAGAACGAGCTCAGTCCTAAGATCAACATCGGATAAAATGGTAAAGACCGGGTAAAAAATGTTTTTTTCCCTTGATCTAAACCGATTTCTATTAGTCCTATTGTGTAACAAAATTTTTAAGGCGCAGTTTTACTACCGGCTTTCTGAATCTTCCAAGGACCAGCCGAGGACCAGGTGAGGCGAGACCATCTTTACAGTTGATTTCATAATGTACGGGACACATTTCTTGCCGAAAGTAACTCGGTAAAACTCGGTAGAGATCCAAATGAAATAAAGACCATACTGCTATACTCGGATTAGTGCTCCGAATCTAATGATAATTTTTACCTTATTCTGAGCTTTTACCGGGTTTTGCCGAATGTCCGTACATTATGAAATCAACTATAATCTCGTTTAGGGAATCCGGAAACATAATTTCTTCTCACCACTAATACTATTTTTTTCTTTTTATGGGTACACTAATGTTTAAATCAGCAGAGCAAAGTGTTCAACTTCTTTAACATTCTCTTCAAACCTTTCTTTAATATTTCAGTTTCTCTCGAAACAATTTTTTTTACAGTAGGTAATCGAGAAATAGTTATATATTGTTGGGCAAATATCTGCTGACTTTGTTTCTGGAATTTAAACCTGCATTACAATTAGAGTAATTTTTTATTGTAAAATTAATAATTACAATATTTGTATCATGTGTGATTCTATGGTAACCAAATAATTTATTTATTTCAAATTCGCAAAATCTGAGAAAATGCCACAAGTTATTTTATCATGTTGATTGAGCGCTTGCTTCTACAATTAATTTTTTTTGTTAAAGAAGCCACAATTCTGAGAACAAATAGTTTCCTTATAGTTTTAAAGATTGGTTGAGCAGTGCTGCCGCTTGGAAGATAATTTTTAAACCTACGACCGTCCTTTCTTATTGCTCGAAAGCAATTTCTACTGCTTTATTCTAGTGACATTTATAACGTTTATATTTTTTTTTTTAATACGGATTCACAAAAAAAATTAATTTATAGTATTTAAAAATTTTTTTTTTTTATAAATTCGGTTCATTGTGGTCGTCACTGAGATTATGCCCTAATTATGATTGATCTTATTACATTAAACCAGTAAAGAACCTGAAATATCCGGAACAATATTCCGTTCATTCTAAATTTTAGTACTGTCCCATTAATAATTTATGTATTAAATAAATAATTTTTAAATACTCGATAGCATACAGTATTAATTTTCGGGAAAAGATGGCTCTGAATTAATGTTTCGGGCGAAACCCAAATTTGGAAATATTTTGAGTTTGGGCAGATGGGCGAAACTTAAAGGCGCAATACAGAGGGACTTTTTTCAACGGGCGAAACTTGTAATTTATTTGTTAACTTTAGCCACACTTATTTACATAAAAATAAATCAAATTTATTTAGTAAATTAAAAAGTTAAAAAAGTTTGGGCCATAGCTTAAAGGTTTAGCCCGAAACATTATTCTGAATGATTCTCGTTACTTAAACACGGCAAATAAACTAAATTATTAATTAGATAAATAAAGAGTACTCTTATCGCTATGCTTGGCCAGAAAAATGGTTTATATGATTAATAAGAAATTGACATTAGCCGTGGCATTTCTTTTAAATAATTAATACGGTCTTGTCAAGTCAAATAGGCTTTTAAATATAGACGGCATACTTTATTTAAATCTTACTGACTTTACTTTTTTTTGTATATATAACTTTATTTATAATATCACAATTAATATTGACATGATTCGTGATTTTCAAATATTTGTCGTGTACTAATATTCCATGATTTTTTTGAAATCTCGGTCAAAATTGTTGTATTATTGTATCTAAACTTCTTGTATATCGAGTTCATAAGTTCATAATCAAAGATGGTACGATAATAAATTAACCGCATATACTAATACCATGTTTATCCAATATTTCTTTTGCCTTAGCTTGCTTATGTAAAGCAGCTTGTCTCAAATAATGAATACCTTTCTCCTTATCCTTTTTAATACCCAGTTTGCCAGAGAAATATACATCGCCTAAATTATAAAGAGCTGTAGCATTATTATTATCAGCCGCTAGTTGTAAATATTTCATGAATTTATTGCTATCAATATTTTTATTTTCCTTATCAATCAAACAAAAAGCATATCGTAATTGAGCATCAGCATTACCAGCATCTGCTGCTTTTCTAAATAATTCCATAGCCTTTTGTTTGTTCTTTTTAATATGTTTTCCTTCCAAGTAATAATAACCTTGCCAATATATTGCTAATATATCTCCAACATTTGCATTTTCTTCAAAGCATTTCCAAGCTTTTTCATAATTGCCTTCTTTATGAGCTTGTAGCCCTTCCTTAACTGGAATTAATGGTACAACAATGATCGAAATCGATTCATTTTGATCTTCAGGATCCGAAAGACATAACTCATCCAAATCCGTATCTCCTGTAGTACCTTCGGTAGCATGATTATCTTTTTCTCTAAATGGACGCATTAATGGAGATCCTTTGTTTGATAATACATTTTTCTCATAAGACTCCTGTAGCATGCTAAAGAGAAGTTGGATTCCTGGACGTAATGATGGATCTTGTTGCCAAGCAAGTTTAATAATTTCGCTAAATTCTCTTTGAATTGGATGAGGACTTAAATCGGGACCAAATGTCTCTCTTTGGCCTTTTAAAACATGTCTTTGTATGTCTAACATGCTCATACCATCATATGGTATTTTTTGATACGCAAGTTCCCAGAGAAGCATTCCAAAACTAAAAATTTCACATTGAATGGTATATCTAGCTTCTTCTGTTTTTTTAGACTTTTTATCTTGATCTGGTGTAATATGACTTAATTTTTCCGGCGCTAACCAATGTACCAGAGCATTTATATTATCAATTTGAGTAGTATTTGCATTAAATTCACGAGCAAATCTGAAATTAGTAAGCTTAGGTTGTATGTTCTCATTAATTAATACGTTTTCGCATCGAATATCGTGGTGCAAAATTTTTACTGTAAAGTGAGATGTCAAAATTAAAATGAATCTATTTTGTTAATGAATAAAATTTATCATACCTGATTGCAAAAAAGCCAACCCACGACAAATATCTCTTGCAATAGAAATCTTCGCTTCCCAATCAATCTTATATCTTTGATAAACATCTTTTAAATTTCCAAGTTCTGCCCATTCAAAAACCATCACTTTTTCTTTAGCTATTTCTGATAATCCATGAAATTTAATAATATATGGACAAGCATCCAATTTTTCCAATATAGCAAGATGCTTTTGAGTTCTTTGAATATTGTCTACAGAAATGTGTTTACAAGCAACTTCCATTGTATTATACATTTTTTTTTGAATTTTTACTCTGTTACCTTTACGTACTTCATACCTTGGAGGATCTTGTAATTCTGAAGGTTTAATCTCTTTGGCTTTAACCACATTCGTCGAATCTTGTTCATTTACTTGTTTATTAAGTAAATAAATAGTATCAATTACTCTATTGAGCGAAGTAAATTTGATCGTCTTTTTTTCTTCATTGAGTTTTTCATTCATTTCTGCAAGTCGTTTATTTTGTTCTATAATATTTTCAGCTATAATTTTAATCTCATCATTTTGAATTTCCAATTTGTTCATGATTATTTCGTCATTATTAACTACATTTGTGATACCACCTTCAATCTTTTGTAAAAACTATATGGTCATATGAAAAAAAAAACAGTATCATTAGATTAATAATTGGCCAAGAGAATTTAACTTGAAAAATTGGGAAATCACATGTTTAAATACCTTATCCATTTCAACCATATCATCATGTAAAATTTCTAAATCCTTATTCAATTGTTCTTGTGTGGCGATAGAAATTGCTAGATTTAAATCATTGGAGCAAGAATTAAATTCTTTAATATTTTCCTCAAGCCTATCTCTAATAGTTGCACTTGAAGTAAATTTTTTTAATTTAGATAATTGAGAAATATCATCAAATAATTTTTTAATTTGTTTTAAACAATTTGTAAATCTTACAAAATTATTATAATAATTTTGATTCTGAAAATTTTCAAGATTCTGTTCTTTTTGTCTCATCAATGCTTTAATAGCGGTTTCAGCAGCTTCAACTCGATTAACTAATGAACCACAAGTTTTTTTATTATATTGAACATTATCATAAGCATCAACAATTTCTTTTGTTAAAGCAGCTACAAGTTGAGCAAGAGGTAGGAAAGGAGTAACGGCGTCTGCTACATTTCCTACTAATTTAAAAGTAGTTTGAGCAGCACTACCGATTGGAAGATTTTTATCAAAAAAATTGGATAATCCAACTCCTGCTTGAGCAGCTTGAGAAGCCATTCCCCCTGCTCTGCTTAAACCATCAGATTTTTTCGACATTTTTTTTTTTTCTAAGCTTTCTCTGAGTTTTCCGAGTGTTTTATTTTTTTTAAATATAAGTTATTCAAAAATTCCCTTATAATACAAAAAAAATAAAAAAAAAAAATAAATAAATAAATAATTAACACGCTTTGAAGTGAGTATTTTAAATATTGGTTTTTTTTTTTATAATTCAGGGTCTTTATATATAGGGAAAAAAAACTCCGTTCCATTCATAATAATCAACTTTTTAAGCATACATTCAGTGTAATGTACAACAAATAAATTTACGAATTCGGGTTGATGAAAGATGCCGATCTACAATTTTAATTTCTATTATGAGTTTGGTCAGAAATTAGGGTTCATCTTTTAACATTTTGGCCTACATTGATTTTTTTAATGCTAGTCAAAACATTGGCCAATCGTGGTGTAACCCATTTTTGATTTTTTTTTTTACAGCATACATTTGATACTTATTTTGTTTGTTTTATCATAAATATATTATTCATTGTACAGTATTTCGAAAAAAAAAAGAAAAAAAGAAAAAATAGATTGATCAGTATTAAAATGTAATAAATAGATTTCTATCTGAGAAGAGATCATAGCAAAAGGGTGATATAGCTTTCATATTTATGTAAATAATTTTTAAAAAAAGTTTTTTCTTTTTATAATATATCATAAATGAAAATAGAAAGTTGGATTTAATAAATAAATAATCATCATAAATTTTTAAATCCAATTAGTATAGTGTATGCGAGTCAATAATTTTTTGAGTAAATGGGGAAATTTGATCCTACAATAAATCGAAAAGGGACGATTCCGAATTAAAACCTTATTAACAAACACAGCAGTAAATAAATTAATATTTCCATGTCGTTATATTGGCTTATTTGGCTATCCAGAATAATATTCCGTTTGAATTTATTTTATGTAAATGGGGAAATTTGATCCTGTACTAAATCGAAAAAGTCAAAAAAGACAAAAAGACGATTCCGAATTAGATTCTTATTAACAAACATAGCAGTAAATAATGATGTTATGTTTGACTGACCAATTGGATTATGTGATTGACGTATATGAGGAAAATGTTAGAATTTAACTTTGAAATCAATAATATTAGCCGAATCGAGAATTACTTTACAAGAAATATTGGAAGAACTTATCGTCAAGAAATATAATTTAAAGGTCGAATTTAAACGTTTTTATAAATAATTGATTGATAGTACTATGAGGTTTCAAGAAGAAAATAGACTTTGAATTTCACTTGAATTAATTCTATATGGTCATTTGATTTTTAGGAATGACGATTTATAAAACTCATGTAACATTTTTATGTAAAAACTCCGTGAGACTGTTGCCTACCAATATGCTATATTCATGAGAAACGTCAAACTTTTGACATTGGACAAGTTATTCATTAATCATTAGGCTCCAAGATTACTTACTACTTGGAATCACTAATGAGTATTATATGCATTTTACGAATTCAAATATTTTTATTGGTAAATCTTCAGTTAGGATCGTTGAAATTGAGTCATATGTAATAGTTCATTACACTGATCTTTACATTTTTTCGTGCCTTCGCTCCTAGCGGTATGATGCACGGCGCCCCAGCGCCACTGGAACGTCTTCTTGATTAGATGCAGGTTATATCTTTTTTTTTTTTTTTACTTGCGCAAAATGCCATAAGGCGAACTTTATTAGATAAATTTGTAGTACATCTACGGCGTAAAACATAAAAATTAGAACGAATATAACTAAGAAATTATCAGAGTAAATCCGATCTGCAAGTAAAAACTAAACTAAAAAACGAAGGAAAGAAAATAAAACTCGCTGCAGTGTTAAAAGCAAGGTGAAAAAAGAAAATGGATAGAAGAAAGGGTTGAACAAAATTATTTAATAAAAATTAAAAAATTATCCGGTTAAATTGATCATTGGTTTTTAGAATATAAAGTTCATCCGCCTGCATTACTCTTGGTAGAGGATCTTTCGTAATTAAATTAATTTTCGTAAGATGACTACTAAGGATTTAGACCGCGACTTCTTACGGGAATTATCCTTGGTTCTCGATGCTATCTTCATGGATTTTTTCTCTGACGATTTTTTATTTGCATTTGATCGCTGTTTATTATTTCTTGAAACCTGCGTCCGCGTACCTTTATTGGTATAACGTGACTTCTTTTTATCTGTTTCGATTCCGTTTAAGCTCTACATTTTCCCAAGTTTCGAAGTAACCGATCGACTTACGATCCTTTTTTCCCGCTGTAATGATTTTAAACCTCCTATACTTGAAAGGAATGGTGGGGATGGTTGTCCTTCCACAAGGTTGCTAGTCATAGTATCCGGTATATTTCTAATTGTAGCTTGGAATTTTTCTCTCTGTTTTCTTTCTTTAAGAGACCACTTTGCGGGAAATCACCTGACCGGTATTCCGGCAAAATTGGTTTCGCCTGTGCTTCGAACTGGGCTATCTGGAATTGGTTTAGTTATATCCGTTTGGTATTATTAGATGCAGGTTTATCACGCCTAATTTATAGTGCTAAAAAATTACTTGTTAGGAATTTCCATATTAGGGGGTCGTCTAAAGCGGGGGTAAGTCGCCCGATTTATACAGATTTTTGGCCCGCATTACGGCATTAAGAAATTGCGAATGTGACAAATAGTGTGTGACATATAGGATTTTATTAACTGAAAAATTTTTAAGTCGCCAGAATACTTAATAAAAATAAAAGAGTAGAGGGGTGTGACACGGGTGACAAATATTTTACTATTATCACGTGATTTGCCCCGCTTTAGACATCCCCCATATGAGGAATTTTGTAAATCGGTCGTCATGATGAATCTTGTCCATCACGTGTTGCGTTTATCACAAAAAATAAAATACGATTAAATAATTCAGTTAATCATCTGTATGACTTCTTTAAAACAAACGTAATTAATTTTAATCTTTTTTGAATTCTTATAATCGAATTTGTTAAGAGGCCACAAAAAAATTGTTATGAATATACAAAAAAAAAAAAAAAAAAAAAGGTATCGTTATGACATATCTGATTTTTTTTTAAATTAAGATATAAATAAGTATTGCATACAGTCTAACCTCGATATATCGATATCCGATATACCGATATATATTAAAAATTCGATATAACGATGGGATTTCGTTTTCCCACCATATATGGGAGCATATAAATATCGGTATAATTTTGATATAACGATATTTTTTCCGAAATTTCATGAGTCCCGACATATCGTTATATCGGAGTTTGACTGTAAATACAATAATCATCATTAAGCATGATCTTGGGCATTACCATCACCCCATCGGTAATGATGTATACACCATAGAATCCAATCGGATACACAATTTACCGACGCTCATCTCCCTTCTGGGATTGGTGAATCTTCGCCGATGTCCATGGAATATTGGAATACGCGAGTTTTTTTAATAACACCGATCTTTTTATTCTGCAATATTCCACCCATCAAATATCTATTTTATATTATTATTAACATAAATATGTCAAAATATTTAATGATCTTTTGTGCATAACTTTGGTTTAATTTACACTGACGATAACGTACTGTATATAATAAATACATAATATTAATTATTGTTACCGAGAAACGATTGAAAATTATTCGGATAAGGTTTTAAACAGGAAAAATATCCTGATCAATAAAAACACAACAAAAAGGTGATCCATGTTTATATATATTCCCATAAAGGAATCAAATCAACAACTGTAGTTCGGATTTGGACGTTCAAATAAAAATCCGGATAGAAATATATATAATTCGAGCGATCTCAGATCTAATTAATTGAAAGGATTAGGATTGGGATTGGGTTACTCTTGGGATATGTGATGTGGATATTAGGGATATAAGATATGGGATATGACTCATATGAGATATGATTTTGGAATTGGAACATTTTTCAGGACATTTCATAATGTCCTTTGACCATAAACACCACAATAGTCATACTATTCAATTGTAATTGTTTTTTCTTTACATAGATTAATTAGGTTATGCGAGATAGGATGATTAATTCTGTAATTGGGAGCTATTGTTCCTTTTGTTTTTAATTAAACATTTCACACGGATTATATTTTAAGTTTTTGAATAGAAAATTCTTTGTGCATTTTTTAAAAAAGAATTTTAAGCCATGCTCATTTTACTTAAAAAATTTTTTTTTTTTTTTTTTTTTTTTTTCGCGGATAATTCCTTTAATTAAATATTTCCCACGCATGAAATTCTAAATAGAAAATTCTTGTGCATTTTTTTTCTTTTAAGAATTTTTGAAGCCACATCTTACTTTTTTTCTTTTTCTTTTTTTTTTTTTTCGCGGGTAATTCCTTTAATACTAACTAAATATTTGTTATCTTATTGGTTACTGCGTATGATTTGTTATATACGTATTTGGTAAAAATTTATCCGGATTATTTGTGAATATTTGTTTATCCGAAAAATCATAAAAATTCCATCACTTCTTAAAAATTTATCCGATATAGCCACCGCCAACAATGCGCCAAACCGCCAAATACCAAATTTGTTAAATAAAAGATTTACTCCCAAAAAAAGAGAGAATTTCCTACACGCATTAAGTACATTAAAGTAAACAGTGTGGCAACATTAAAAAAAAAATTTTTTGGATCGTACTCCATTTGGGAAATAAAAGATTTTAATAAATAATAAACGTGTGATACCGAATTTAAAGGAGGTAACCTTTATTAAGAAAAACACAAATAGATTAGCTCGGCCGTTAATTTTTATTTGTTTTTTTGTTTCAGTAAAATGTGAAGCAAAAAAAAAAATTGTAAAGAGGAACAATAGTTAACGAAAATAATAATAATAATAATAATAATAATAAAATAAAATAAATAAAAAAAAAAAAATAAAAATAAAAAAAAAAAAACTAAATTTATAAACATGCTTTAACATATGAAAAAATAGTATTTTAAGAAAGGAAAAACCTAATTTTATTAAATAATTGTTTTCTTAATTTAGTTTCAAAATGAACAACGCGAAGTACAAATATTATAATAACAGAACGCGTGTAATCCGAATTCCAAAAATGAGAGAACGCATTCAATCAACATTTTATGTTACAAACAATCCGAATAAAAAAGAGTGAGAAAAAAAATCTTAAAAAAAAAAATTTTCATGTGAAAATAATTTAGATTATAGAAAGAAAGTCGAACACATAACTTTGTTAAAAAATTACAAGAAGCACCAGTTATATAAATTCTTCTAATTATCGATTTTTTTGACATCATTTCGCAACATGAACCATACTTGCATAAATATCATTCTTTTTATCTATCCAACCATATTTCCTATTCTAGTATTTAAAATATGATTGGTTCCCGACATTTCAATTTTATGGTTCGATCAACTAAAATAATGATCTTAATGATCTATTATTTATTTATGCTCAATGCGAGACTATGCCTAAATATTATTATGAGCAGTTCGGGAATATCTCCGATTAATTAAAATTTCCTTTCACTAAATCTACAGAATGGTATTGGTTAATTTTTATGACGAGATATAGCAGTAAACTGTGAATATCGGAAATTCCATGAAAATATTTGTTATTTTGAATTTGGGTTAATGTTTTTTTCTTTTTCTTTTTTTTTTTTTTAATTGTTTAATTTTAACCAATGAATGAAAGATATATCTCTTACTGTTTTATAACTCTTTTACAAATAAAAACCAATAAAAATTGATTAATAATGTTCCGTTATGGATTATTAATCGAACTCATTCTTTAAAAGTTTTACTTTTCTGACATGAACATTACTCTATATTTCATCATCACACACGTTTCACAAATCCTTTAATTATCTAAACCAGTTAAAAACGGGATATTTTAAGTTTAATGGGAACTAATAATTTAGTTAGTTTCTTCTTTTTTCTATATTTATTTATGCGTGTCAAAGCAAGATTAAGGTAAATTGGCTTACCAAAAATTAAGAGCATGTGTTTTAATTTTATTATTATTTAATGCATATTAAAGATTTAATTACCCAAGAAAGAGTTCCACATGGTTCCTACGAAGAGGAATGATCGCGAATATATATATTAAACTTTAAAATATATATATATATATATATATATATTTATATATATTAAAAGAGAAAAACATATTTTCTTGAAACATTTTTATTTCCCCCTTAATTTTTCATTATGTTAACAACGATTGATGTGTATGGATCTTCGATCAACATGGATTTTCCCAATGTCACATCCATAATTTAAATTACGCATTACTCCTGAAACACATGGTTCTTGTGTTCATTCTATAACAATTTAAAGTCTATTAAACGAAGAAATTTTCACACTTTTTAGTTGTACACGGAAAATCCAGCGAAACTTTTTGTTAGCGGATAATAATATATGGAAAAACATCCTTTGTACGTTAAAACGAGAAAAAAGAAACATATCTATAACTATTTTTTTTTAGATATTCTATTAATATTTAACTCATTTAAATATAAATATTTTGAAACCATCGATAATTGATCCATCGTGCATAAAAATGTTACAATAAAATAATAATAATATTATTATAAAACGATTATAATTACAAGACAATTATGATACCATTTATTGCTCCTTGCATTTTAATTTTAATTGTGTTGTTTATCTTTCGTTCGTTACTTTTTTGTTCGTTCGTTTGTTATATTAATTTTTTTAATTTAAATTTCGGGATTTTGGGATGTTTTTTCATTTTTTTTTTCATTTTTTTTCGATACGCAGTTTTAACAGTGGTGTATCACGAAAATTCTAGAATAGAACATAAGAACAAGTTTTAATGACATCATCATATTTTCATATATAGTAATATTTGGGCTAAAATATGCAATCATGATGCCGAAATAACTTGATGTACTTCCTGATTTTCGGAGCACAAAAATTTAATGCGCATAAAAATATGTAACTTCAAATTTTTTTTTTTTTTTTTATGTATGCGTTAATATTATTTTAACGCACAGGTAATTTTTTTTGTGCTAGTACTATTAAAGTTCCTCTTTTGCTTTTAAATATGTGACTCAATATGATTTTTTTTGTTGGCCAGTTCCGATTAGCCGGAAAAGAGTATTATTTTTTCAAAAAAAGTTTTGGTATTCAAAATAATAAATGAAATTGTTAAAAGATTGTCAATTTGTTTACAAAAAGAGAATAATTTGTTATTTGGTTTTTCCGTCACCGACATATTGCGAAACATATTATATAAATATACACATGAAAATTCAAACTTTAGAATTGCCATGCTTATGCGTTGAGTCTTATTATTATTATATATATATATATAAAAAAAAAATTTTTTTTTTTAAGAAATAAGCTGGCTGCAATGTTTCTCCGCATGTATATTTTTTTTTTTTTTTTTTAAAAAAAAAAAGGAGAAATCATTAAAAAAAATTTTAAAGAAAAAATTTTTTTTTTTTTTTGCCATATGATCTCAAATAAATTGTTCGCCTCTTTTTAAAATTGATTGGTTATCAAATCATCAATAAAAAGAAAAGCTTAAAGATAACACCCGTACATATTTCATTTATCCGTATGAATGTCATTAAAAAAGTCCTTTTTTAAAAGGAACGCACGGAGCAAAAAAGTAAGCATAAAGCCGATTGTTTTTTTTTTGTTTTTGTCATACAGAACTGCGCAAAAAAAAAAAAAAAATTAAAAGGGAATCACAATAAGTGATAATATTAAAAATGATGTGATAACCAAACTTTCATTTACTTTTTTGAAAAAAAAAAAAAAAATTTTTTTTTTTTTTCGTAGCCGACTAGCCGTACAATTAATTGTTTATTATTATCATCACGAGGAATCATTTCTTTGGAAAACAATAAGGTAGTGCGACGATTAAATATTAAGGATCATTATGTAGATTTTTTCTTTTTTTTTTAATACTGATGATATCGCGGAAATTTTTAAAAATTTATGCGGGGGAAAACTTTTAAGCCTGCTTATTATTATAATAATATAGAAAAAAATTGTTTGTGTATATGCGTATGTGTATATGTATATATATATATATGCTATGTAATACAAGTATATCAAATTTTATTTTTAGTAAAAAGAAAAAAAAGAAAATTTATTTTCTATGAAATTAATGAAATTGGGAATTAATTTAAATTAAAGAAAAGTGAAGTGCAGTATAAAATTATTTCTCTTCGAAGTAAAAAAAAAAAAAAAAATGAAAACTGCATCAAATTTGAAACATGTCGAATGAAAATTTAATAATTTAATTATTATTGCATATATTTTAAACCTCATGTAACGCACGCCATTCATCAAAGTCAATCGCAAAATTTCTCCAGAAAAAATTTGGTTTGTTACCAAAATTAAGTATTGAATTATTTAACCTATATAGAATAGGCTCGGTCCTAAATATTATAATGTAATGACTTACGTATATGTGTCACTATCTGTACCACGAAGGAAAAAATTTTTAGCGGTTAAAAAACTTGAAATTTATTTTTGCTCAATGAAACAATATAAGAATTCACAGAAACACAAAATTTTATCATATCTCCGTGTAGTACAATTGTTATTTATATTATGATAAAACAAAATAGAATGGTTAAATTTGGTTAATGAATATTTGTAATAAATCTTATCAGACTTCTCTAAGATCGTGATAAAGGACAAAAAAGATAAGATGTGAGTACATAATTCGAGGTAACTTTGTTAAATTTATAAATTTATATGATTGTAATAATATTTTTTAACGTGGTCATCGAAATGTTTGTTTTTTTTTATCGTAGAAATATAGTTTTCGGGTGACCTCAATTCAAAATATATATAAATAATAATATTAGAAATTAGAAATTGAATTTGATACAACATATATCTGAATTAAAAATATGAGAAAATGAACAATAGAGCAAAAGAAAAATGGGAGGTCATGAGTTCAAATAAAAATGAATACAATTATCAATTTCAAATTGGGATTTCCTTTTAATATAAAGAAATTTGTTTTTTTTTTTTTTTTATTTTGATTTATTTTTAGTTTTTTTTTTTTAAGTTGAAGAATTTAATTTTATGCAAAAACGAGTCAATTTGTAACTCGATCCTCAACAAATCAGATAATCTTGGGGATGAGCGTCATTATATCAATGATTTTGATGATTCGACCGGATTTGTCCGAAAAATTCTAACTATTTATATTTAAACTACATCATTTTACCATGTTTATTTTGTGTATTTTTTAAGAAATTTTATTTTTTTTTTTTTTGTTTAGTTTTTTTTTTATTTTAAAGGAATTCTCTACTAATTCACAGAATAAAAAGTAATATGACCTTTTTTTTTTTTTTTTTTTTTTGACCTTATTCACGTGATATATACATTTATATTTAAATATATTGTGATTGATCATTTTTGTACTCCAGTACGCCAAATGTCACAACTTTAACCTTAATAATAATAATTAGAGAGAGAAGTGTTGTAACATTTCGTGCGGACTTTTTTCTTTGAACTTCATATATTTTGATGTAGAGAGGTTTCAATAGAAAAAAAAAAAAGAAAAAAAAAATATTTTCTTCTTATATGTTATTGGTTTCAAAAATTCAAAATCAGAATATAAAAAAAAATATTAAAATTGTGATTTAATTTCTCTTCGGAGATTTTGCTTTAACGGGGTAAATAATTCAATGATTGGGATTTACAGTAAGGATATTCAGAATCATATCCACCTCTACGATACCTAAACAATAAACCAATAAACTTGTTTCTTTCCACTTTGAGACTAAAGGATTTCCCGAAAATTTCCCGAATATTTTACACGAAAAGGGTAAAAGAAGGTAGTTGTGTTTAATGAGTGTGAGAATGTGTGAGAATTAAATGATTTTAGCCTAAACCAATTTTGGCGTATATAACAAAGAATTGTAGAATTTTCCAAATACTCCTTGCCATGTGGCTAACGTAATATATCATCACATTTTTATTGTGATATGTGATTTTTCTTATTTTTTTACCCGCTGTCCCGCTTCCTCCCACTTTAGACTATCAATTATATGTTTGTGATATGTTTTATATGTCGCTGCGTATAATGGAGGTACTTTATAAAATGATCAAAAAAAAAATTTCCGCTTTTTCGAGTTGTACTTGTATACTTTATAATATATTTTATATATATATATATATATATATGTATATGTATATGTATATATATATATATAATTATATAATTTATATATTAAAATTAAAATTAATTTTCCATCCATTCCTCTAATTTAATTATTTATATTCGGTTTAGTCATAAACTAATTACCCTTTTTTCTTAAAAAAAAAAAAAAAAAAAAATATATATATATATATAATTACCACGTCCCAATTTTTTTTCTACACATTTTTTTCTTAATTTTTTTTCTTAGTATTTCAAAATAAATTTCCTCCCTTCCTCAATTTTTTTTTTTTTAACTTTTCCTCTCTTATCTAACTCTAAAAGAATTCAAAGATAATTGAAAAAAAGATAAAACTTTTTTTTTCGATCACGAATATTTTACACAACCTTTTTTTTTTTTTTTTATGTTAAAGTTAGAATAATAATAATAAATAAAAAAAAAAAACACAATTTAATCGACTTTTTAAAGTAATAATATATATATATATAATAATATATACAACATATATATATATATTATATATATATTTATTTATATTATTTTTTTTTTTATATTTGGTAAATCATTGATAAATTTTTTTTTATCAACATTTTTTTTTTTGTATATATATATAAACATAAATCCACTACTTCCATTGACAACAAAAAAAAAAAATTTTTTTAAAAAAAAAAAATTTTAATCATCATTCATCATTTCTACCTACCCATTATTCATTTTTTTTTTTTTTTTTTCTAAAAAAGAAAAAAATACTTTATAAATATATTATAACCTTTTAACTAGAATTGTATTATAAAATCTCAAATTATTAATCATGACGACAATTTTTAACGTTGAAGATTTAAAACGAAAATTCGACTCGGAAGAATCCCGTCCACAAAAACTTTTAAAAAGGTCTTCAACTGATCAACTCTCGGATTTTTTTTCGGACCAATTTTCTCTCCCATACGAAGACGACGAAGAAGACTTTGACGACGAAATGATTGATAATATCAACGAAGAGTCTTTGAATCAACAACAGGAACACCAACCTGAACAACAACAAGAACATAAAGAACAAGAACAAAAACAACAACAACCTACTCCTCCTCAAAGAAAGAAACCTGGTCGTAAACCGAACCCTGCTTCTCCTGCTTTACGTAAAGCTCAAAACCGAGCTGCTCAAAGAGCATTCAGAGAAAGAAAAGAACGTCACTTAAGAGAACTTGAAAATACTATTAAAGCTTTACGTGAAAGTCAATATGAATCATTAGTAAAATGTCAGAGAGAATATTCTCATTATCGCTCGTTGATCGAGCAACTTGAAGCTGAAAATAGTTTTTTAAAAGAAATCGCTTTCACTTTTGAATGCGCGTTAAACAATATAAACGGAAATAATGAAGCGACAACAAAGATGAAGAATGCTGTATCTCAATCCATTCCTCGTACTTCCGTTCCTTCTTCATTACCTTTGAATGGTAATGGTGTTAGTATGATTGGATCCATTGCTACTTCTCCTTTCGGTTTAAATGCTATGCAATTACGACAAGCAAATTTACCTTCTCAATTATCAGTACCAACAGCTCAACAAATTCAAAATAATTATCTTGGTTTACTTCAATCTCAAGCTACGGTAAATGGTCGTGCTTTAAATATCAATATTACATCACCTGTTACTAATAACATTGTGATGTCACCTAATGGATCCGGTAATATTTCTACCGCGTCTGTTAGTTCTTCTAGTTCACCTCAAACCCCTGAATCTATTATACCAGGTTCAATTTCACCATCAAGCACTTTCTTTGCTGAAGAATTTGCTCGTGAAATTACACTAGCTGATATGAAACCTTTTGTTTCACAGAATTCTGGTTTGCAAATTGGTCATGAATCATCATCTTTATTTGCTGATGGAAATACAAATGTTTATAATTCTACAAGTTCTTCAATATATAAGACGGATGATATTGGTACATTATCATCTTCACAAGCAATGATAAAATCGGATTCTACCTCTTCAACAATTTCTTCTGTCTCTTCGAATAGTAATAATAATTCGACAATTTCTGTAAATAATAATAATAACTTATATATGGCTGAAGCCGCTTCAATGATTGATAATGATGCAGATTATTTTTCAGCTTATATTTTTAATGATGAATCAATCGATGAATCAAATTATGATTTTAATACACCTGAACAAAATGTAATGAAAAAGAAATTGACGAAAGATCAAGAACAACTTTTAAGACTGAGCAAGAAAGTTGGACAAACAGTTCTAGGACCTGTTAATCCAAAAATAAGGTATCCTCTCACAAGTCATCAAATGTATTATTTAACATTAGATCATGATCCTCGTATTGCATTGATACCATGCCTTCACTTACGATCCCGAATGATTCAATATCGTGATCAATATGATCTTTATGAATTAATAGAATTGCTAATCAATAAAGCAAAGTGTCACGGGGATGCACTTGATCCTAATAGTTGGGAACTTCCAGAAGAATTCTTTGACCGTTATGGGGTTTTAGTATTTCAACAATGTCGCTTAAAAAGTGATTTATATAAGAAATACGGTCGACTACCAAATGATTTTGATAATTTTTATAAGAAAGGTGATTAGTCTTAAGGATTTTTAACTTAGTTTATGACTTTATATTCCTGACATCATCTTTTTTATTTAATTAGGTTTACATATGATATCATGAATTATTCAATTTTTTTATTGTTTCTTTGTAGGGAAATGACAGTATCTCAATTTTCTTTTATTCTTTGGACATTTCATTTCACAATGTTAAAAAATGAATAGATGATGTCAAAAAAAAAAAAAAAAAAATTTGTATTGTATACAAAACATTTATAACAACTAACTTTTAATTTAATGGTTGGGATTTTTTTTATTTTACACTTTTTTTTTCAAAACATTTTTTAAAAACATTTTTTTTTTTATATATATACATAATATTAAAAAACAAATATTACAAATATTGAATATTTGGAATTGCAATAATTAATTATACAAACAATTTATTATATAGCACACACAATTTTATTCTTTTTTATTTATTCATGTATTTATTTCATCTCTCTCAATTTATTTTCTTGTTAATATTTTTCCTTTCTTTATATATATGCAAAAAAAAAAAAAATTTTTTTTTTTAGTAAAACATCTTTTCCAAAATAATAATAATTACAATAAAAAAAAAAAAAAAAAAAAAAAAAAAAAAATAAATAAATAAATAAAAATATATATAGCATTTTTTTTTTTTTTAAAAAAAAAATCAATCTCGTATGATTAAGTATGATTAGATGAATGTTTATCATCGGCATACCTTGTTACACTCATTTATACCATAATTCGGCGAATTTTTTTTTTTTTTTCTTATCTACAGTTTTTTTTTTTTTTGATTGAAAAGTTTCACTACATGAAACACATCCATATCAAATTCTTTTCAAAACGTTTGCATATAATCTATACTGAATAAAAAATAGGTTTGATGATCGAAAAAAAAAAAAAAATCATGGCATCATGGTATTAAAATGGGAATATAAAAAAATGCAACTTTTTTTGCACATGGTAAATTTTGACCATACTAATGTATTTACGTGATTCGATAAAAACTCGTTTTTTTTTTCATACATATTATCAAAATACAAATTGAATGAAAAGGGGATTAATTTTCATATGATTTTATCAAATGTTTCAATAGGCGTAAAAAAAATTCTTGTTACACGGGCAGAGTTTAAATTTTTTAACCCAATCAAACAATTAATAAATTTTTTTTTTTTTTTTTTATATATATTTTCAATACAAAAGAATGAAAACGAAAATACCAATGAAGATGATGATATTTTTTTTTTAACCTAAACAAAAAAATGAAAATGAAAACTTTAAAGAGTTACATACATATAAATGGATTATGAAACAACAACATAATGACTCATTTATTAAGTTTCTTACTGCGGTGGAAAACTTCGGGTGCGAAGGAACGCCTTTAACATAATAATTGAATATAAATTTGGAAATGATGAATGCAAGAAAAAAAAAAAAGAAAAACCGAGTAAGTTAATGTGATACGGGGAATATCACGGCGGGGGATCGCGAAAAATCCGAAAGAAATGCGCAAATCCAAAAAAGCATACCATAAACCACAAAGCTTCAAAAACGTAAGACCGTTCCATTTATTTGAATAATTTATTGATTACTTTTTTTTATTCCCATTAGTTTTCCATTTTTTTTTCTTAATTAAGAAATTATCGAAAGTAAAATAAAAAATCACTAACGTACACTAACGTCATTAGTTCAAACTCAGATCATGAGACAGTACAATATTTAATCATATGATCAAAAATGCCAATTATGACGTCATGAATAATCTGCAAACAAAAAAATTGAAAATCATTTGTTAATCAAATTAGGACAGGCTCACAGGCATCATTTTTGGAAAACAAATCGTACAACATTTGAATAAAATTAATGAAAGGGAATGAGGGAATGAATAATTTTGATATATTCTTTTCCGATTTTCTTCGTTTATTAGGTTTCATTAAAATTATTAAAATTATTAAAATTTTTGATTAACCCTTTCAAAGTTATAACGGAATTTGGATAATAAAAGATTTTCTTCACGTGCGTGGTAAGTCATTAGGCCGCTTGTCTCCGTTTTTTTTTTTAGAAATTCCTATAACGCTTTATAATTTCATATAACGCAAACACGGATCTTTTTTTAATTTCTGTACGTCAATCAAACAAGTTGTGAAATCAAAATTGATCATATGCAACGTTTTTAAAATTTTTATACAGTTTTGTTTTTGCGCTATTTCAAAAATATGTATATTTTCATTGTTTCACCGTATGCGAAAATCAAATTATCGGATTTTCCTTCATAACAAAAAATTAAACAAATAAACACAAAAAAGAAATTAAGTTTCAAAAAAAATGTAAAGATTTTTTTTTAAATCATATTGCTTAAAATAATGAGATACAAGACCCAGAAAAAATTTCGGAAAGTTTCCGAAATACCCGAATAAGAAAGTATTAGAATTCCTGAAATTCCTGAAATCCGATCTTCTAAACGAAATACTGTAATTAAAAAGAGTAATGAAACAATTATGAATAATGTAGTTTTTGTTTTTACTTTCTAATAAGGATATTATTCATTTCTTCGCCGAAATCCGAAAAAGCGGGTAAGACCATAATAATGATGAGGGGAATTTCATTTCCTTTTTTTGTTACATTTTAATTACTTTTTTTTTTTTTTACTCCTTGCCAAGTAATTATTACGTACTAACTAATAGAATGGTCTCTCTTTTCCTAGAATAAACATGTATTAATAGAATTTGTCATTTATTTATCCGTTATTATTCTCGTTTGATATCTAATAACATATAATGAATAAACTTTGATCATGGTGTAACGCGGAACTTAAATTTAATGATACGAAGGATAAAAATATCTAAAAATGATTTATATTTGGCATGTTTATATTCTTTTTTTACTTGTTAAAAAAAAAAAAACAATAAAATTTTGCTTAATAATTAACAGAATTGGATTATTAATAATGAAATTCTGATATTTTGATATTGTTTTTTTCTTTAATTATTATTTCATTAAGGCGAAATACAAACAAAAAAAAAAAAAAGTTATGAAAAAAAAAGGGGTTAAGGGAGCATCGGATTAACTTTAAAAAATTTGTTTAAATTAAATAATTAATCCGTTTAGATTACCTCAATCTGTAACAAAATAAATTTTTTCTTAAACAAAGGGAGAAATGAAAACTGTAGGTTAAATTTGTTTGTTTTTTTTTTACTCTTTTTTTTTAAATTTTGTTTATATTAATAATGTAATGAAAAAATTTGGTGTGATTATTTGATCATCCAAAATTTTTTTTTTTTTTTTTTGTGATATATTTATATATATGTATGTATGTATTTCTTTATTATCACATATTCAAATTCATCCCCGGGAAAATATAGGTCCATTTCTCGTATACATGTATATGTGTTGTTACACGACACCCGCAAAAACTTTTTTCTTTGAAACTATATTCCATTGTGGCTTATTAAAAAAAAAAGATTGTCGATGAATTGTTACATAGTGGCAGTGCAAATCTTGCACCACAAAAAAAAAAAAAATAGTAAACTGGATCTTTAAAAGAAAGAATAGATTTACTTAATTAATTAATACATTGAATAATTTTTCTCGGCCGTAAGAAAAAAAAAACCTAATGTTTCACAATATTCCTTAAAACCGTTTCCTAATCGTACATACAATATAACTACTTTTAACTAATTGATTTTTTCTATTGTTAACTCAAAATATTCGTATCAAATAGGAGAAAAATAGGAGAATATTTGAATATCTATTTATCATGTGTTAATTGTATCATGATATATATGCATGAGCTCATTTTAAGAAACAAACATTTATATACTTTGTAAACCAAATAAAGTAAAAATGAATCCTTTTACCCAGTATAAGTTATCGATGGTAAAAGAAGTATAAACCCAGTAAATGTTTAACTGCATAAGGTTTTAAATATTATTACCATGTCCATGTCGTTCTACAAACCGATGATATTGTTTTCCTTTTTCCTTATGCAATATCATTTGTGATAATTATGGTAATTTAGTAAATTTCCGAAAAGATATGAAATATTCTTTTTCGAACGCGTCAATCTTTTTACATTCAAGAAAAGTTATACAAAATAAATTATTTGCATCATACGTTTAAATTGGCACGTGAAATGAACTTTTTGATTCCGTTTAAAACTAGATAGACTAGCTTTAACAGGTAATACGGGTATTACGGATGATAATCATTTCTTATATCTTACAAGAATATCGAATTTTTTTTTTTTTTTTTTTTTTCCTTTTGAATTTTTTTTTTTAAAAGAAAGAAAAAAAATATATAGATGACTCATAATATCGTGGATCAACATCGTACAAATGGAAATGATGCAATCAAGAATAAAGATTATATTAAAGCGTGGGAAGAATATACAAAAGGATTAGAGATTACACCAGAAGATCCTGTATTATGGTCAAATCGTTCTTTTGCTTGCTTAAAAGCTGGATTTCCTGAACTCGCTATGATGGATGCTTATAGAGTTATGAATTTATGTAATCAAGATAATATAAAGAATAATGAATCATTAAGAACACTTTATCAAAAAGGAAATTTTCGTTATGCTGAATCTTTGACTGCATTAGGTTTACCACGTTTAGCTGAATCGGCTTTTAATATTATAATAAATGATAAATTAATTAAAGATGTTGATCGAAAAAAAGCAATGGATCGTAAATTAAAATTATCAAAAATTCTTTCGGAACAAAATCATTATATGATTAGGGAAGTTCAAAAAGGTCATGAGAAATTTTTAATCACGGAAGAAGATGTGGGATTTTATAAATTTGATGGAAAATATCCTTGGGATAATCGACCTGATGAACGTATTAAAGAATCAAATTTATTAAAACTTCAACATAAACTTGATTTAATTAGTAATAATAAATTAAAATTGGATTTTGTCAAATTTTCAGGTGATGATGAAAATCCTTTAATTCAATTGGGTGTTATATCTAAAGTTGATTTTAAAATTGAAGATATTATTATGGAAGAAGATCCTTTCTTAACTATTCATAATCATTATAATCTTCGTTGTGATTATTGTTTTCATTTACTTAATGAAAAATCATCAATTGATGATAATAGTGATGAATATCCTATCGAATATCCTTGTCCTAATCTTTCATGTGAAGAATCTTTTTGTAATGAAAAATGTTATAATTTGGCAAAGGATCTTTATCATAATGAAATTTGTGGTAAAATTCTTGATGATTTAATTGATTATCTTCAAAGAAAAAGAGGTGATGTAAAAAATAATAATATTTTATTTATATTAAAATTATTCGCTATAGCAAAGAAAAGAAATATTTGTCCTTTAGATATTGAAGAAATTAAACATTTTACAAGACATCATTCAACTCCTCATAATTTGGAAAATCATGAATTATGGGATGCGGATTTTGAAAAAATTTATTTGGAAATTTTAAAAATTTTGGATATTTCAATTTATGATTTAAATTTTGATTTTTGGATTTTTATTACATTAATAGCCACTATTGGTACGAATGCTTTTGGTGGTCCTGCTATTGATCAAACTGTACATGATACTGCTGCAATTTTCCCTTTAATTTCTTTATTTAATCATAATTGTAAAAATAATATTGAAGGTCAATTATATTTACAAGAATGGCCAAAATCAATTCAAGATCCTATTCCTGCTGTTTATAAAGTATTACGTAAAACATTACGTTCTATAGGTTGTCATTCATATAGGATGACCATGATAGCTAATAATGATATTAAAAAAGGTGATCAACTTTTTTTATCTTATTGTAATCCTAATTATAATAAAAAAGCACGTCACAGGCAACTCTTACGAACTTATGGATTTCTTTGTTATTGTAATCGTTGTAAAGGTGAATCTGATGGTTATAAACCTTTACCTATTGCTTGGTGTTTATATTTTCCGGATGATGAACGTGGTAAAAATCTGTTGGATAGATAAAGTATATTATTGTTAATTAGATTTAGTGGTGCGATAAATTATTAGTTTTTGGTGATAAGTAGTGAATACTGAATAGTGATTGGAATTGACCTGATCCTTTTTGATCAAAATTTTGGATCAAGAATTATCAATTAAAAAATATTCTCGTTATATTCATCAAATTTGATTAAAAAGTATTTACCAGTAATTAAAAAAAAATTTGTGAACGGGTAACTAAATTACTTATATGAGCCAAATCGTTGATTTCCATCCAAGATTCTTTACAGTTAATTTCATAATTCCTGAATCAATGACAAAAATTTCAGTCATATGGGCCGATTTGACGCATCATAGGGAATTGGTTACTATACTGTTGCTATTAAATTATCACATGCAATGCGTCAAATCAGCCCATATGGTTATAGTAATAATTCCAGAACGATCGATCGTTTTGTCGGGATGAAAATTTCAGAGCCTGGAAAAAAATTTATCGAGAAATGTTCCCAATCCACTATTCTTCATACAAAATAGTTAAGCTAAAAAAGTATACATTAGTTATAAGTCAATTTGAAGTGAATTGAGGTCTACTAAAAATTTTTGATCGAAAACTCGTAAGAGGAAATTCAGATGATTTATTTGATTTGATACTTAAAAATAATATAAATTTCAGATCAGTTCAAGTAGTTATTATTATAGAAAAATAACTACTTTGTTTCTAATAATAAATAGTAAATTATATTTACAATATTAGAAAGAAAAAAAAAAAAATTAAATTCTTTTCGAACGCGTGAAATGGACACGTTACTCATTGCCAGAATTACTCGAACCAATCAAAATGATTTTATGATTTGAATCATAAATTTATTCTCATTGAAAAAAAAAATTTTTTTTTTTATTTTTTTTTGAGCAAAACGCGTAATATGCTTTAACAATACACGGGCATAATTAATCTATTAAATATATTAATAATAACAAACCCACTTTATTCAGTTTTATTTTCTTTTATGAGATGTATATCAAATAGGAACAATCTTTTTTCTTTTTTGTAGGACGGATCAGTGGCAATTTCAAAAGGAGGTTCTTTTTCGTGTATATTCAGTTGCATAAGAATGTTTCTAACATTCTTTTTACTCCTTTTTGTAGGAACGGAGGAAGATATTCAAACAATACAAAAAGAAGAATTGTTTAAAATAATAAATAATGCAATTCAAAATGTAGAAAACAAAATTAATAGCAAAGACCGTTATAAAAAACTTAAAGATATTCCTAATCAAGTAAGTTATTATTAAATTTTATATATTTTTATACTAAATGATGATGGCGCAATTAGTACTTAACAAAATATTTGAGCCTGTACATTTATTATATAAATAAGTTAAACAGTGAAGAATATTTTATGAAGAACAATGTAAAATTATTATTTACGAGGTGGCGCCGCCCAGGAATAATAATTTTACACCTAATTTTGATAGTATGCATGCATAAATATAAAAATATAAAAATTTTATTACTAGTTAAAATTAATAAGAATTTTTTTTTGCGTCAGTTTAATATAAAATAATTATAGCAATATCAGATATTAATTTTTATTAATTATAATAAAGGATGAAAATATATTTTCTAATGAAAAAAACAATAAAAAAAAAAAATATATAATATGTAAAACTAAACCTTCACAAGGTATTAATATAAAAAATGTTGATGTAATTATTATTTAAAAAATAAATTTTATAGTGTTCAAGTTTTTTTTCATCAAAATTATTACAAAAATATAAGTAAAATTAATTATAAAAATTTAATGAGAAGATCTTTTTTTTTTTTTTTTTTTTTTGAGTTAATGAGAAGATCTATTAACTAATGGAATTATTAGTAATTAATAAAAAATCAATTTATAATCAGTTTATGAAATCAGTACTTAAAATGACTGCTAAATTGCCAGATTTAATTAAAGAAAAAGAAATAAATTTATTTAAACAATTACATATTTATAATAATGAAAATAATGAAAAATTAAAAAAAGTAATTAATTAATATTCTTATAATTTTATTTTATTTTAATTCAAATATTTAAATAAATCCAGCATTTACACCAGAATTTATAAATAAACAAAGTAAAAGAACATATATAACAAATATTATAATTCCTTTAAAATAGCATTAAAAGGAGTTTTATTTTATAAATCATCATTTATTAGTACATATATTTTATATTATTTTATTTTATCTATTTTTTTTATTATTATAATTAAATACATTAATTATTATTATATATTATAATGTAAAATGATAAAGTATTACTAATAAAAAAGATAAAGATTTAGGAAAACATCCAGATTTTATGTATATAACAAAATTAAAAAGTAAAATTTATAAACTTATGTTTGATAAATATTCATGTATAATATATAGTAATAATAAAAAAAAGATGATAAAATAAAACTTTGGCATAAAATAATTAATAGTATGTATTGGATACAAAAATTACATCAGTCAAAAAAAGTAGTATTTACAATTATTGGAATTTAAGTTCCTGGTAATTTTTTTATTTATTAATTTATTAAAATTAAATTATTATTATTTATTATTATTATTAATGATAAATATATTTATTTAGAAATTAATATTCAATTAAATGCATTTATAATAGATGAATTTAATATTAATAAATATTATCATTTGCAGAAATAGAAATACCAATACAAAAACTAAATGATAATTTAAAATTATAGAATTATTATTAAATTATAGATATATATTTTTATTAATAATAATAGATTTTATTAATAATATACATATAATATATTTAATATATTTAATATAGAATATTACATTTGTTAATATAATATCATTGATAAATGCATCTACATATCATACACATCATATTCAGTCAAGTTTAATAATAAGTTTACCAAAAAGAATAGATATTAATGATAAATATAATAAAAAACAAAATAAAAAACAAAAAAAATAAAAATAAAAAAAAACAACAAATTGAATTTGAAGATAATATACAAACAAAAAAAAATAAAAAAAAAATAAATAATTATTTTTTTTGTTAAATTTTATATTTATAAAAATCAATATATTTTAATTTTAAAAATTGATAAATAAATCATGTGATTATCACATAAAATCCTGGCAACTGATTAGGAGCCGTGAAATGTGCTTTGATTCCATTAAACTAACAATACAGGATGATGATCATGTCTTATTTATACAAGATTAACGATTTTTTTTTTTTTGAATTTTTTTTTTTAAAAAAAGAAAAAAATATATATATATAGATGACTCATAATATCGTGGAGCAACATCGTAAAAATGGAAAAGATGCAATCGAGAATAAAGATTATATTAAAGCGTGGGAAGAATATACAAAAGGGTTAAAGATTATACCAGAAAATCCTGTGTTATGGTCAAATCGTTCCCTTGCTTGCTTAAAAGCTGGATTTCCTGAACTCGCTATGATGGATGCTTATAGAGTTAGTGATTTATTTAATCAAGATAATATAAAAAATGATGAATCATTGAGAATCATTTTATCAAAAGGAAATTTTCGTTATGCTGAATCTTTGACTGCATTAGGTTTACCACGTTTAGCTGAATCGGCTTTTGATATTGTAATAAATGATAAATTAATTAAAGAGGATGATCGAAAAAAAATAAGGGATCGTAAATCAAAATTACCAAAAATCCTTTCGGAAAAAAATTATTATATGAGTAGAGAAGTTCAAAAAGGTCATGAGAAATTTTTAATCACGGAAGATGATGTGGGATTTTATAAATTTAATGGAAAATATCCTTGGGATAATCGACCTGATGAACGTACTAAAGAATCAAATTTATTAAAACTTCAACATAAACTTGATTCGATTAGTAATAATAAATTAAAATTGGATTTTGTCAAATTTTCAGGTGATGAAAATCCATTAATTCAATTGGGTGTTATATCTAAAGTTGACTTTAAAAAAAATGATATTATTATGGAAGAAGATCCTTTCTTAACTATTCATAATCAGTATGATTTTCGTTGTGATTATTGTCTTCGTTTACTTGAAGAATCATATCGTTGTCCTAATCATTCATGTGAAGAATCATTTTGTAATGAAAGATGTTATAATTTGGCAAAGGATCTTTATCATAGTGAAATTTGTGGTAAATTTATTGAAAATTTAATTAATTATAGTCAAACAAGAAAAGGTGATGTAAGGAATAATAATATTTTACTTATATTGAAATTATTCGCTATAGCAAAGAAAAGAAATATTTGTCCTTTAGATATTGAAGAAATTAAACATTTTACAAGACATCATTCAACTCCTCATAATTTGGAAAATCATGAATTATGGGATGCGGATTTTGAAAAAGTTTATTTGGAAATTTTAAAAATTTTGGATATTTCAATTTATGATTTAAATTTTGATTTTTGGATTTTTATTACATTAATAGCTACTATTGGTGCAAATGCTTTTGGTGGTCCAGCCATTAATTCTAGTTCAAGTGAATATAATATTGCATCAATTTATTCATTAATTTCTTTATTTAATCATAATTGTAAAAATAATATTGAAGGTCAATTATTATTACGAGAATTGTCAAAATCAGAATCAGTAACTATTATTGATGACTTTAAAGAATTACGTAGATTATCAAGTTCTATAGGTCATCATTCATATAGGATGACCATAATGGCTAATAATGATATTAAAAAAGGTGAACAACTTTTCTTATCTTACTGTGATTCTGATGGTAATAATAAAGAAGCACGTCACATGCATCTTTTACGAACTTATGGATTTCTATGTTATTGTAACCGTTGCAAAGGTGAATCTGATGGTTATAAACCTTTACCTATTGCTTGGTGTTTATATTTTCCGGATGATGAACGTGGGAGAGATCTGTTGGATGGGTCGTACATTCGTGCTGTTAATTAGATTGCTACGAAAAATTTTTGATCGAAAACACAAGCCAAAATTCAGATGATTAATTTAATTTGATTTTTAAAATATATAATCTTAGTATTAGTTGTATATAATATCTCTAATTTTTTAAGAAAATTTTATATACAAATAAAAATATAAAATTAATTTTAATCTGAAACAATTTGAAATAAATAGTATAAATATATATATAATATATAAATTTATTATTTTTATAATTGCACTTTTTTATATTTTATTTTTTCTTGTATATTTTATATTTTATAAATAAAAATTCTAGTTTGTTATTTATTATATAAGGTACGACGTGGAAGAGTTTAGAAAAAAATTATTTGTTAGTTAAAATTCGTTAATGACATATAAAATTGAGCCGAAATCTTTAATCAAAAATTAAAAAAAAAAATACTTTTGTTAAAAGAAACTTTTTTTGTATTAATATAAATTCACTATAAAGAAATTTTTGAATATTCGTTATAATGAACAAAAATGATCAGAACCAAAGGTTTATTATAACGAGCTTTAACTGTACTAATAAAAAAATAAATAAATATTAATTAAATTAGTATAATCAATTCTTGAATTATTATTATTAAAAAATAACATAACACAAATTATAATGCCTAAAATAAATAAAACATCTTAATTTATTGAACATTATAGCTACACCTTTTTAAATCATTATAAAATTAGTGCAAAATTCACAAAAATTCTACAATATTATATGTTATAATGATTTGTATTGAATTCTTTTTCTAGTAGAAAGTTAATTTTCTGTTAGTTTGTCATCTTGGACCTCTTTGATATACACGTACATGTAAAGAATGAAATATTAATTATTTTGTCCTTTTCTTTTTATAACTATCAATTAAGTTGGATTAGTGCCAAAATTATCATAATATATCCTACTTTTATATTGTGATCGCACTTCTTTTCGCAAAACTAAGTAAATAAATGGGACATGGGGATGCCACGCTTTTTTTTGATACTCAATGCTAAATAGATGATGTCAAATTTAAAATGTATTATCGAGGGGTGTGGGGGGGGCCAACTTTATGGTTACACAATATGATTTCTGATTAACAAAACTGTCACAAATATAAAATTCATATGTGTTACTAATAAAATATAATGATCGGCGAACAAAATTCCCCTGCAATTAAAAAAAATTACTGATTAAATGTGCCATCTCCTAAAATATGATGCCGATTAGATCCTTATTATTACGCGTAAATTGTTAAAAATTTATTTGAACTCTTCGGAGAAAAAAAAATTACCATCAGCTATTTTTATTACAGCAAATATGGTAAGTAAAGTAAATTTAATGCCATTTTTACTAATAAAAGTTAACTTGAGGTCTCCTTAAAATTTAGAAACGAGTGTTAAGTGATTATACAAACTCTCAAACGTTAAAAAAAATCAAGCAGCCCGAAGCCCTTCAAGAGTTATACCGTCTTAGGCCAGAATTTAATGGCAAGCCAGTTTATTTTTTTTGTAAAAAAACACTGTATATAGAGGGGCTTTTAGTTTATGACAAACAGGATAAAATTTTTTATGTTTTTGACAAAACAACCGGTGAAAAGTTTAATTCTTTTGCTTCTTGGATCAAGTTTCTTAAAATTAAAAAGATATTTGGTGGTGAACGATCAGCATTAGCAACAATTTTCTTTGAACCAAATACTTCTGGTTTTAATTTATCTTCAATATTAAGAACTAAACCAATTCCATATTGGAAAAATTACAACTCAGCAACTATAATAGAAGTTACATCGTTAATCAAAAAAAATATAAATTCAAAACAAGAGTTTTTTAGCGTAGGATTAAAAGGAATTATTAATGGAATAGGTATCATATTTTTTGGAAAAGGACAAAGGATAGTGAAAAATTTAATTTTTAAATGGCAGGGAAATTTAATTTCTTATGAATTATACGTCTTAGAAAAAAATATCAAAGAAATTGATGGAGTAGCAACTAAAATCGCAATTGAAAGGACTCTTTCAGAAATAGAAAAGATAATTAATTACGTATTAAAAGCAAAGATATGTACTGGACAAATGACTGAAGGTATTGTAATTTTTTTAATGTGATAGAAGGTATTTGACAAGAGGAGTGATATTGATTTTAATTAATCTTTAATTTTTTAAAAAAATTATTATTTTAGGTTTTGAAAATGTGGTTCAACTCCGAGGTATTCATCTCGTAAGAAATCAAAAAAATCCTAACAATATTCACGAACCTTTCGCAATCCTAGAAAACAAGAGTCAACCTGATGAAGCATATAGAAGAATAGACTGTTTATTGTTAGTAATTAATACAAATATATGTAAAAACTGTCAAAAATTAAAGAATACATTAATAAAAATCAGAAATCGAAATTCTATGAGTACTTTACCTACTAAAGTTGCTCATGCTTCTCAAGAAGTTTTAGCTAAAAAGATTTTGGATTTATTTACGAAAGGTGTATCTCAATCTATATGAAAAGTCGTCAAAAAACGTGGAGGGACGTTAATAATTATATTCCAGAAAAAGGCACCGCAAGTTTAAGAGAAAACTTGAAATCAATGCGTTCAAGTCATTCTACAACAGAAAATAAAAAACCCTCTCTCATGAAAAAAGCAAATTTACCTACTAATCCTGCTCATGCTTTGGAACAACTTCGGGTATGGGCGCAGCTTGAAGAAGTAGAAGATTCATTCGCTAAAATGTTTTTAGTATCAGAATTATTGTGGTTAATCTGGGCATTTGGGACTTCAACACCGTATAAAAAAAAACAAAAGTTGGTACCTATAATTATTTCCAACTTGAAAAATCGGTCACCTTTTACTGACGAAGCACTTAACAAAGAATTGTTTTCATAGATAATTGTGTCATTGTTTGATATAAATAAAGTAAAAAAATTAACTACGATTAAAAAAATTTTATTATTAATTTTCCGACTGAGAAAAAAAAATATTAATTATATAGAAACCTTTATTAAACATATTTGAGCTAACCAGAAAGCCAATAACGCGCTAAATGCTATGAAACTTTGGCAGTAAACAGTTCTCTTGTATGCTACTTTATGCTCGAACATCGGCTTTTAGAAACGTTGTGTGTCAAAAGTTTTAGGCTTGAGATATTTTTTTTATATAGTAAAAAAAAATGATCGGTATAAATTCAGGGGTGACAGTTTTGATGGTGACACAAAAAATAAGTTGTCCCCCCCCACACCCCTAGGTATTATATTATAAATTATAAGACCGATACTCTGAATTTGGAAAGAGTCGGTCCACGGATCGGTCCCAACCTCCCAGGACCGAACCGATCAACCCTATCACTTAAATCGAAAGATGCTATCATTTGTTGTAATAAAATGCGAAATAAATTGCATGAAATTTAGCTATAACAACAAGGATGTATATATTAACGAGAATACTTTACATGTCAACTACAATGAATTATTATAATTATAACGAATTGTACAATTCATTACTCTAATATTACTCTGTTATAAAACTTCTTTTTTTATAACTTTAAAAACTTCAATAGTATCTATAGTATACGCACTACTTTTTACGTATATTTCTTTTCCTAACCTAAAATCATGAGAATGATTTCCACTACCTAAATGCATATTTAAAGCAAGATGCTTCTCAATCCATCGTAAATTTATATATTCACTCATAGTATAAGAGGAAAATACAAATCCATCACCACCAACTCTATTTTCTTGGTTTTCTTCAGACCAACTTATAGATTTATAACCTCCAAAAATTGTTACTGAACACCGATAATCATCATCTTTTACTTTAATGACCGTTAAAGTTGGGCCTTGATTATAGACATATTTACACCATTCTGTTTCAGTTAATTTACTTCCTCGACGTCGATATAAAATGTGAAAATCATATGGAATTTCTTCATAATTTATTTTAGTATTCGTTTTTACATATTTATCATACCAACTTGATCTATTATCTTCCGGCAAATCAATCCAAGATGCAATTGGTTTTAAACATGATTCATTAAGAATAACTGAATTAAGTCGTAAAGATAAAACTTCATATGTTGGTTCAAATTCTATAAATTTTTCATGATACTTGATGATTTCATCATATAAATCTTCTTCAAAAATTTGTTTATAAGGTCCAACTTTTTCAATAAAACGCTTAGGATCCATTTTGAAGAATCTAATTAATGGCAAGAATTCGTTAATATTCGCTTTTAAAGCATCAACTTGTTCCATAGTCCAATCTAATATATTTTTCGTGTTAAGTGATTTGCATTCCGGTGTATTATGTATACCCCAATTAAGAACTCGATCCCAAATAGTAATTTCATTTAATCCTAAAATGTTACGTTCCAAAAAACCAATCAAGTAGTAACGTGGAATTGATAAGAATTCTTTGGAATAAAATAAATTTCTGGGTCGACATAACAATTTTTTTTCGCAGATTTCTAATAGTTCTTTACAACCTAAAATTTGTACGACTGTAAGGAGCACTTCGCTTGTATATCTATTAACATAATCTTTTTCATTGCAAATTAAATCTTCTTCTAGAAAGTTAATAAGATGGTCCAACATCAAAACATCCGCTGCTATCATTAATTGAAGTTTTTCAGTAACTTCTAATCCGGGAGCGAAAACGTAGCCCCCGTAGATATAACTTTTTTTAAAAAAAAGAAAAAAGAAAATATTATTAGTAATAACAAAAATTAATTTACAGTTACATCATCAACTTACAATAATACTTCGCCAAAGATATCATATGAAATGTTCATGTTATATAATTTTATAATATAAAATCCATTAGAATTCTTTCTTGACCACGTAGTTGATAATGCAGCTCTAAAATATTCGGATCTAGCACGTAATATTAAAGAATGAGCTTTAAATATTTCGAAATCATTTTCTTCCCCAACTTTGATTATGACGTCACAAGAATGTGTTTCTTCCAATAATTCTGTAAGATCATCTGCTAATTTATACCATGATTTCACTATCGCACTCGCGTGCTCCATAATAAAAAATTATATATTTGTATAACGAAAAAAAAGAAAAAAAGAAGTAGTGGAGACTCAGGAGAGACAATTTTAAGTGATCATATTCTTTTAAAATGTATGATCCCAAAAAAAGCAACTGATCATATGTATTGTGAAGGAAATAAATCGTCAATTCTCTGTTCATGTGATTGTATAAGCGTGTCATTAAATTCAACAGTCGGATCAAACTTTAGAATTTGCATTTCACTATTTATAATATCATTCTTTCTTAATACAAGAAAATCTATCGCAATGAATTTACAAGTTCATGCTGTTTTAACATACATATTCGATCGCGTAAGATCCCAGAAACCATATATATATGTTATATATTAACCAAATATTGTTGCTATAATGCTTTTGTGAGAAAAAGTCAAAAATTTCCCAAGAATATAACCTGCTTTTGGCTGTTATACTTGCAAGTTACAACACCATGTGTTGTAAGATATTAATCTCAATTTTCGATCTTTACCACATTTACAATGAACCAATTCCGGTATTATTTCTTCCATAAAATATTTACTAGCATGTAATTTATTTCTATGTCTGCTTATTTTTTTACTACGTTTTTTCCTTTCTTTTCTGTAAATTATTATTTATTTCTTTCAACTATAACATCATCATCAACCATAGTAACTTTTTTAACTGATTCTGGTTTCATCTATCTGCATTATCTTCTTCTGAAGGAATTTCAATAATTTTCTCTACAGCAATGTCAAGGATCCCACCCTTTTTTCTTGGACTTTTTCCAGTTCATCTTTCCATTGCTTCTATTATTTCTTCACCTTGTTCCGTTTGTATTTCATCTAACTTTTTTCAATTAAATCACATTCAAGAAAATAAAAAACATCAGAATCATAATCATTATCAAGTAAAAAAATATTCTACACTAGGAAAAATAGGATTTTTTTTTTTAGTACTTGCAGCTTGCATTTTTTTTTCAAAGTAAAAATTATTTTTTTTATCATTTTATCGATTATATATTATATAAATATATATATATTACCTCCTCAAGTTTTCGAGGTCCTGATCACAAAATTGGTGGGAGCAATCAATTCGACTATACCGGTATCCGTAAATATTAAACTCCGATTAGGCTTTCTTTAATTTCTTTATCTGGCAAATTGTACGATGTACATACAGTATATAAAAACAATGCATGTTTTGATTTTTTATTTTTATAAATAAATTTTCTTTTTAAACGCTTAAAGTTATGGACTCTCATGATGAGAAACTTGATGGAATAACAAAAGGTTTCTTGAAATTTGGTTTAAAATCCTTAGCTATAGCCGGAGAAACTGTTAAACCATTTTTACCTTTGTTTGGTGAAGCTTTATCTATTGTAGATGAAATTGTAGCAATTTACGATGATGCACAATATAATAGGAAAAGTTGTATAACTTTAATTGATCGTGTAGAAAATGCTAAAACTGCTGTAAAAGCATTAAGTCGTAGAAAAGAAGAAAATGAAGAAAATTTTCGTAATGAAGATTATTATTTATCTTTTACAAAATTTATAGATACTTTAAAGAGAATTAAATCTTTTGTCAAAGAAGTTAGTTCTCTCTCTAAATTTCGTAATTTTATTCAATCTAAAGAAATTAGAGAGAAATTTCAGATTCTTATTGAAGATTTTGATTCGGTTGTTAGTGTATTAAAGCTCTCAATGATCATTTCTAATGAGGAACAAAGGAAAAAGGATATTGAGATTTTGGAAGGAGATCTCTTGCAGAAATGACTAAATATTTGCAGAATATCGAAGGAGGTGTTACGGATGCAGTAACTGGTATTAACACCGTCCTTGAAGAAGTAGAGATTTTGAGTAAAAAAATTGATAAATTAACGCCATCATCAATTGTTGGTGAAGAATTCGTACCGACGGAGATTCCTCCAATCGAGTTAGAAGAACCGAAGCAAAAATTTACAGATGATAATTATTGTAAAAAATGGTCAAGAAAATTATTAAATAATGTATTTTGTAAGAAAATAATTACAGCGAATGAAAATACATTAGAATATAAAAAAATTAATGCACAATTAGCGATTCTTGGTAGAATGCAACAATCTTCAAATATTATCAAATTTTATGGATTATCAACCGTTAATTCAGAAAGAGTCATGATATTCGAATGGGCAGGATATGGCAATCTCAAAGAATTTTATGAAAAATTTGAAATCGATTGGCCACTAAAATTACAAATCGCTGTAAACATTTGTCGTGGAATCGCCTTTCTTCATGCTTGGTAAGTTACACAAAACGCGTATTCCTTTAACTAGATCATAAAATACATATTTATAATATTTGTTTATATCATCTCGATGTAGTCAAATTTTACATCATGATATTAGGTAGGTTTCATTTTCATATTAAATTTAACTTGAATTATAATTATTTAGATAACAATATTAAAACTAAATATCTATAGGTGTGAATCAATCCTGATCACCGACAATATGGAACCGAAAATTTCAAATTTTGTATATAGTCGATATGATAATCAAAAAACGACTTATATATCAAAAATTCTATTCTAAATTGGATGGCACCCGAAAAAATTGAACAGCATATACATAATCAAAAAGTGACTGTCGAAAGCAAAAAAATTTATAGAAAATATACTGTTCATTGTGATATTTTTAGGTATTAATATATTCCTGTTTTTACTTCAATTTTATAAGTTTCGTTTTAATATCAAATTATTTTTTAGTTTTGGAATGCTATTATGGGAACTTGCTTTCCAAAGAATACCTTATAAGAAGTATAATCAACAACAAATAATGGAATATGTAGTTATCGGGGGACGAGAAAAACTTGATTTTGGATTGAATTTGACATCTGTTCAGCAAGAATTTGGGAACGTTATTAAAGCTGGTAAATACATTATTATTATTATAATTCTTGAGAACCGATACAATAATTCATTCAACTTAAAGTATCTTTTTTAAGCTTGGCAAGGAGATCCTCTAGACCGACCTGAAATTAAAATTTTGTTTAATACTTTGGATGAATTATCTCAAGCAAATAAAATTAAAGATTATTCTGCTGCATTAAATTTACGTGAAATTCAAGAGAAGAACGAAGATTCTTGTGATTTAGATGATGATCTAATGCCAGAGATGCCTAATTATACTATTGATATACTTCCGTATGAACCATTACTTCCACTTAAGGGAGGTTGCGAAGCTCATAAAAATAAGGATTTTCAAAAGGCATGGAAATGTTTTGTTGGACATGCCAACAACGGAAATTCTCATGCAAAATATTGGCAAGGATATTATTTATTAGAAGGTATTAATGGTAAAATTGATAAAGAGAAAGGCATAACCCTATTGAGAGAATCAGCTGATGAAGGTATAAAAGAAGCACAATGTCGATATGCATTTATTTTAAAAGACAAAGAACCTTTTGATAAAAATGAATTTGTAAAATATCTCACATTAGCAGCAGATAATGGTTTGGACAGTGCACGATATAATTTAGGAGATTTATATATTAATGGAAAACTCGACATTGATAAAGACATTGAAAAAGGGTTACGGTACTTAAGATTAGCTGCATACAACAAACATCAGGGTGCAATTGAAATGTTAAATACTTTAAGGATTAATTAGCTAGGGTAACTAATTTATATTATTTTATTTGTAAATTATGCAATAAATTTTAAATTTGAACAATAAATTGTGAACAGACGAAATGTCTTAAATATTCATAATACAGCGATTTAAACTAACATAAATAAATATTCTGTTTAGATTAAAACAGATAAAACAACCCATATAGCGAATACACATTTTATCTAAATTTCTTTTGTCTTAGCTTTGCTTATTTAAGGCAATTTGTCTTAAACAATGAAGAGAAATATACATTACCAAGATTAAAAAAGGCCGTAGCGTTGTTAATAGCTGCTAGTTGCAAATATTTGTCCAAAAAATTAACTGGAAGTAATGTTATGAAAATTTGATCTCTTGAGAATCCAAATTAAATAATTCCTACAATTCTTTTATACCACCATTTTCTTCATTTTCTTTCAATGGATACATCAGTGGATATCTTTTGTTTAATTCATACGATTCCTGTAACATATTAAAGAAAGGCTGAATTCCCGGACGTAATGATGGATTTTGTCGATTTAAAACATGATTTTGTATTTCCAGTACACATGTTTTCATAAGGTATTTTTTGAAAAGTAAGCTCCCAAAGAAGCATCCAAAAACTAAAAATTTCACATTGAATGGTATATCTAGCTTCTTCCATTTTGTTAGACTTTTTATCCTGTTCTGTTTGAATATGACGTAATTGTTCGGGTGCCAACCAATGTATTATGGCATTTATATCATGTATTTTAGTCTCATCTGCATTAAATTCACGTGCATATCTGAAATTGCAAAGCTTAGGTTGTATGTTTTCATTAATTAACACGTTTTCACATCGAATATCATGGTGTAAAATCTTCACTGTAAATGAGATGACAAAACTAAAAAGTTAATTATTGCAACGAAAATTGACATCGCATTTTACTAGTGAATAAAATTCTCTCACCTGATTGCAAAAAAGCTAAGCCACGACAAATGTCTCTTGCGAGAGAAATCTTTGCCTCCCAATCGATCTTAAAATTTCGATAAACATCTTTTAAAGTTCCAAGTTCCGCCCATTCAAAAACCATTACTTTTTCTCTATATATTTCCGATAGTCCATGAAATTTGATATATATGGGCAAACGTTCAATTTTTCTAAGATAGCAAGGTGCCTTCGAATATTGTCTATAAAAACGGGCTTACAAGCAACTTCCACCGAAGAATAGATTTTTTTTTGAATTTTTACTCTGCTACCTTGACGTGGTGCTACATGTTTTGGAGGATCATGAAGCTCTGAAGCTTCGATTTCTTTGGCTCTAACCACAATTGTTGAATCTTGTCCATTTATTTGTTTATTAAGCAAAGTAGTATTATTAGTTAACCTATTAAGCGAGGCGAATTTGATCGGTTTAATTTCCATAAGTTGTTCAATATTTCCACTCAATATATTCATGATTGTTTCTGTGTTATTAGCGGTAATTGTAATATCACCTTGAATCCTATTTAAAAGCTATCATATGAAAAAAAATATATATATATATATATATTTTCTTTGCCATTAAATTACTTGGCCAAAAGAATTTAACTTGGAAAATCGGAAAATTATATTTTACGTACCTATCACATTATCTTGTAAAATTTCAAAACCCTTATTCAATTGATCTTGCGTGGCGACAGAAATTATTAAATCTAAATCATTGAAGCAAACATCAAACACTTTAAGATTTTCTTCAATTTCACTAACCGAAGTATATCTTCGCAATCCGGATAAAGAAGAAACATCATGAATTAAGTTCTTAATTTGTCTTAAACAATCTATAAATCTTACAAAGGTGTGATGATAATTTGGATTCTGAAAATTGTCAAGATACTCTTTTTTTTTTGTATCAACTTTGCCTTAATAACGGTTTCAGAAGCTTTAACTCGATTGACTAATACATCACAAGTCCTTTTGTTATGTTGAGCATTATCATATGTTTCTATAATTTCCTTTATTAATTTATCCACAACCTCAAAAAGTGGTTCAGCAGTACTACCACTTGGAAGATTGTTTTTTAAACCTTCAAACACCCATCCTGCCTGAGAGGTATCAATTACTCTATTGAGTGAAGTGAATTTGATCGTTTTATGTTCTTTTTTGTCTTCATTGAGTTTCTCATCTATTTCCATAGTTCGTTCATTTTGTTCCTCAAACATTTTCAATTACAATTCTCATTTTATTGTCTTGAATTTCCAATTTGTTCACGATTATTTCGGTATTATTAGCTAACTTTGTAATACCACCTTCAATCTTGCGTAATACCTATCATATGTGAAAAAAAAAATTATATTTTTCTTATATCATTAACCAAATTTGAAAATTAAATTTTTACGTACCTTATCCATTTCAATCACAACATCATGAAAAATTTCCAATTTATCTTGTGTAGCAATAGAAATTGCTGAATTTAAATTATTGAAGCAAGCATTAAATTCTTCAATATTTTCCTCAAGCTTAGCTCTAATAGATAAACTATGAATATATTTTTTGTATCCAGATAATTGAGAAATATTAACAAACGATTCCTTAATTTTTTTTAAATCTTACAAAATTATTATAATAATTTTGATTCTGAAAATTTTCAAGATTCTCTTTTTTTATCAGTATTGTTTTAATAGCAGTTCCACCAGCTTCAACTCGAGCGACTAATGAACCACAAGTTTTTTTTTCATATTGAACATTATCATATGCTTCTACAATTTCTTTTGTTAAATTATCCACAATCGCAAGAAGTAGGGGAGGAGAAATAACAGATTCGTTTACATTTTCTACAGTTTTAAAGTTGTTTTGAGCTTTTTCGTCTAGAGTTTTTTTTTGGTCCACCACAGATATCATAAAATTGTCCAATTGATGATGTTTCAATCATCATTAAATCGTAAATTGTCAGATGTTTAAAAACGTTCAAGTCAATCAGATCTAATTCCGTATATATTACAGTACTACATAATGTAAAAAAAAACTCTGCGCGTTTGAATTTTGAATGCGTTAGAATCTCTACCTTTAATGTCAAATGCTGCTCCTAATACATCACCTTCACCATCAATGGGCCTGGGTGAAATGCGGACTTTCATAAATAATACTACAAAGCCTGAAACTGAAGGAAGAAACATGGAGAATCCTTTTGAAAGTTTTTTGAGGCAAAGTAATCCTTTGCTGGAAAGAATAGGATATTAGTTCGTGAAATACTTGACGTTTATCAGTATATTCAAAAATTAAAAAAGTATGTAATATCTTATTAGATAGAATTCACAAAATCGAAACTTTCGTGAATTCATCGAAATATCGACCAATTTTAGCAAAGTCCTCCAACGTAGTTACAATACTTTACATCAGTTATTATAGTTACTTGAAGAGATAAAAGAATTTGTCGATGATATGTCTTGTCTCAAAAAATTCAGAAAATACTTAAATATTGAACAAAAGTATAAAAATATTATAGTTAAAAGATATGATAAAACATGTATTATTTTGAAAATTATTGATCATAGTACAATAGAAAGATTGAATGCAGAAGAAATGAGATGTTTACGATTAGATTTGGCGAATAATAAAAAAGTAAATGATCTATTTTTATTTAGAAGAAAATATTTCAAATCAAAGAATTTGTTATTAATTTAAAATAATTGATCTATATATATACTGTATATATAATATATTAGTTTTTAGAACATATTCAAGGCGGAATTGTAGATAAAGACAATAATATTAATACAGTATTCGAAGAAATAGAATCTTTAAAAGGATCAAAAACTTCGCTGAATTTCAACATAACTGAATTAAAATTTAATTCTGCACCGTCCGATAACCTTAATCTTTAACAAATATTATTTTATTTAAGCATGCAAAAAATATAGTTATTCATGAAGGAAAAGCTAAAATCACAGATTTTGGTAACTTCAAAATTTGTTGATAAACAAACAAAATCACATAATAGTATTTTTGGAATTCTACCATATATAGCACCTGAATTATTAAGTGCTAAACAAAAACCAAATGAACCATTTCCTTATAGTAAAGCAAGCGATATTTACAGTCTTGGCGTATTATTTTGGGAAATAGTTAATTGTAAAATACCTTTTGAAAATCATCCATATGGTAAAACTTTGATAACTTCACTCATTAAAGGAGAAAGAGAAAAATTTATAGACAATATTAATACTCCACAGGAATATCGCGAAATTTATGAACGGAAACCCAGAGGAAAGACCAGAGATTGAATATATTTACAAAAAAATGGAGTATATTTATTATTATTTAAAGGCAAATAATGAAGAAAATATTAATCTCGAAACCAATAATGATGACTATGATAAAACTGGTAAAAATTTTTTCTTGTTATCGGAGATCATACTGTATTTCGCATCGAATAATAATACTCTTTTATTTTATAATAGAAATATTAGACCATTCTTTAAACGAATTTAAACTGATTCGGATTATCACGTTATGAAATCCTATTTGTTACGCCAGCCGGTGGCTTATAATTGATAATCTGATGTATTTAATACATATTTACATAAATAAATTTTGTAATGCCAAAAGAAATAAATAATATAAAGTTTACTGATAGTGATGACGAATCTGATTCTGATGATGAAAATGTTATAATCAAACCTTTTCTTCTTCTTGAAGAAGGAATCAAAGCACACAACGAAGAGAAATACGACATTGCGTGGGAATGTTTTGTAGCCCAATCCGAAATTGAAAACCCAAAGCAAAGTATTGGAAGGCTTATTATCTTTATAATAGAATAAACGTATCAGAAAATTTAGACGATGCAATTAAATTATATAAAGAAGCAGCCGAAGATGATGTCACTGAAGCTTCGTTTCAATATGCAATGTGCATTTTGAAGCATCAAGAATATTTTAATAAGGAGGATTGCGAAAAACATTTAAGAAAAGCTGCTGATCGTAAACATATAGATGCACAATTTTATCTAGCTGAACTTTATATTCATGGTAAATTTGGAATTGAAAGAAAATTCGGAAGGAATAAAATATTTGAGATTAGCTGCACTCGAGAATCATTTTGAAGCATAGGATTTAGTCATGGAGCTTAAAATTAACGTATATGATTAAACTATATTTAACCACCAAATCAATATTAAATTTAAAAAAAGTAATTTTTTATTATGAAAAATAAATTATAGAAAACTTAATTCTTAAATTAAAATCAAATCTTAAACGAAATAATTGATTTTTAACTTATCTAACATAGCACAAGCTTTTGGCTGGCCCTTAATAGCTGCCAATTTTAAATAACTCAAACCTTTCTCGTCATCTTTTGGTATACCCAATTTTCCATTATAATATAAATCACCCAAGTTAAATTGAGCTGCAGTATTTCCATTATCGGCTGCCATGGTTAAATATTTCACAAATTCTTCCAAGTTAAATTTAAGTGGACTATTTTTATCTGATAAAGCAAACGCATATCTTAATTGAGCATCAGGAACTCCTTTATCAGCAGCTTCCTTAAATAACTCAACTGCTCTAGCTAAATTTTTTTCAACTACATAACCTTCCCAATAATAGTAACCTAACCAATATTTTGCGACTTTATTATTTATTTCGGCATGTTTTTCAAAACATTCAAAAGCTTTTTTTCGTTCTCCCATTTTATGAGCTGTTATTCCATCTTCAAGTTTCATCATTGGCAAAATAAAATCTATTTGATCTATAGAAAATTCTATATCTCCTGGTGGTAATTCAATAGGTGTCACTTCCATATCATTTCTTTTCGGATTTAGTCCTCTAGGTGAACGATCCGAAATTAAAGGAGAACTCAAATTTTCGAGATCGTTAAATAAATAACTTAATTCTGGACGAAGTGATGGATCCGACTGCCAAGCTAAAAATGTAAATTAAACCTTTAATTATTAAATTCGTAAATAAATTTATTAAATTGTTTAAAAAAAAATAAATCATACCTGCTTTAATAATGTTGCCATATTCTTTCTCAACTCCATATGAACTTAAAGGAAAATTTAAATGTTCTCTTTTACCGTTTAATACATGTTTTTGAATTTCAGAAATTTCCATATCTTTGTAGGGGAATCTTTGAAAAGCCAATTCCCAAAGTAACATTCCAAAACTAGGATTGCAGAACACGTTATGTTAATTTAAAATATCTTCGAATAAAAATAAGTCAATTTTCATCACCATATATACTTACCTAAATATCTCGCATTGTATGGTATATGGAACATAATCTTCATCTTTCCTTTCTTTCTTACTTTCATCCTTCTTCGACGTCTGTTGTGTCGAACTAACGGCGTTCGCAATTTCCGTTTGTATTTTCTTTGAATTCATTTTCTCAGGAGCTAACCAACGAACGATTTGTGTAATATTCCCAATGTTAGTAGTGTTTGCTTGTAAAGCACGACTATACTTGAAGTTCGAAATTTTCGGTTCTAGATTCTCGGTTATCAATATATTCTCGCATCTAATGTTGAGATTTACTTTAATTATCATATTCAATAAATTCAAATTCTCAAGAATTCAAGTATAGATTAAATGTCTACCTAATATCGTGATGTAAAATTTGACTATATCGAGTTTTCCAGATGATTGTAAGATATAAATAATATAGTTAGTAAGTAGTCTAAATTCTGAATTTCAATCAAATTAGCAATTTTTTTACTAACCATCCATGGAGAAAAGTAATCCCACGACAAATATTTAATGCAATTTTTAATTTTCGAGGCCATTCAATATCAAATCTTTCATATAATTCTCTCAAGTTTCCATTTTCTGCCCATCCAAATACACCAAAAATGCTTCCATCCTTTTCACATAATCCATGAAAATTAATAATGTAATCACATTTTCCTAAATTACTCAAAATCGCTAATTCGGCATGAACTTTATTTGAAATTTGTGGAAGTATTTCTGATGATTTTTCTCTATCGGACTTACTTTCTTCAATAATGAGTTTACATGCCACGTCTTGACCTCTATAAAGTTTTTTATGTATCTTGTGCTTATTACGTGCCGATACATTTGTCGAATTACCAGAAGGTTCCTTTAATTCATTTGAATCAATCCTATTGATAGTAGGGTTGAAATCTTTTTCGGATGATTTGCCTTTTAAAGTTAAGATGAGTTCGAGAACATTACTAATCTTTTTATCAATTGTTGTCACGCCACCTTCAATTTTTTCTAAAAATTTGGTCATTTCGCTAATATCTTCTTGTAAAATTTCGATGTCCATCTTTCTTTCCTCCTCATTAGCAATTACCATTGCTAATTGTAAGTCTCCGACAACACTATCAAAATCTGTAATTAATTGTCGAAATCTATCTTGAATGTGAATGCTTGAAATAAATTTTCTGTAACCAGATAAATGAGTTACATCTTGTACAAATCCTTTAATATCTCTTAAAATAGCAACAAATCTTTCAAAAGAATAATAATATGATTGATTGCGAAATTTTTTTTCATTTTCTTGTTTACGCCGATTTAATGCTTGGACAGCTACCTCAGCTGCTTGCACTCTTTGTATTAACGCCGCGCATGATTTCTTATTATATTGGGCACTTTCATATGCTTTAACAATTTGTTGCGTAAGTGAAGTTACTGCTGTTATCAAAGGAAGATAAGGTCCAACAGCCTCTCCTATGTTGCTTACGGCTTCTAAAGCAAATTTAGAAGTGTCTACAACGGTTTCTTTAAAGTCTTTTGATCTAGAATTTTTAGGAGAGCCGTTAGAAGACGGCGAAGGTGGTTCTATGATGTTGCTCATTTATTATAAAATAAATTTTTTAAAAAATAAAAAAAAATTCAAAATTTTAAAATTTGAATTTTACATATATTTATGTTTTTTTTTTACCGGAATTAACTTTCCTTTGGTTATTCTCAAAAAAGGAATCAAGTCGAGATTTTCACAAACAACAATGAAATATAATGATTGGACGCTTTGTTTTAGTTTTACTTTGGTTTATTTCCTATTTTAGTCAGAATTTTTTGTTGAATGCTATGTAACAATATCACAACTTTCAAAAGGTAACATATCAAGTTTATTTGGCGTAAAAGAGTTCCGGTAAAAGGTTCCTGGAAATTAGAATAGTGATTATGATTTTACTCAAAAAATATCGCGGGGGAATGAAAATTACTAATGAAAAAAAAAAAATTTCCGCATTATTTGATTAATGTATTTCTTCATCTAATTCTTCAAAATTTCTTTTGTTGTTTTTCGTTTGTTTTCTTCCTTTATTTTTATTTTCGGGTCTTATCGTTACGTCACGCGAAAATTTAGCTTCTGTGAGCTGTGGCACACAGCATAATGACGTGATACTTTAAAAAATAGTGTTAAAAAATAGCGTTGTTATTTAATATCAAAGAAAATACGTTAAGCGTATAAATACCAACAAGCTGATCATGATTGTGGAATATAAAAAAGGCTAGTTTGAAATCAAAATTTTAAGAAATTTTTATTGTAATTCGAATTTGAATTAATTTTGTGGTAAAATTTTTGTTGTATAATATTTAGGTGACTATATGGATTTTTATATTATTCAAAATATATACCATTATTTTTAAAAAAGTTTATAATTTTGATGTTATAAATTCATATGAAATAAAGTAATGTATAATAGAATTTTACTAACTTGCCCTCTGGATTATTTCATCCAAGTTACTTTTCTTCTTTTTATAATTCTATAAATTTAATATTTATGTTAAATTACCTTTAGATTAAATAATTCGGTTTAAATTACCTCTTTCTTTCATTTTATAAAATAATTATACAAATTTAATATATTTGTAATAAAAAATTTTAATTTAAACCACAATTAGTAATAATAAAAATACATTTTAAAAATACTTTTATTTTTACTAATATATATTTATTAAGTAATGCAATTTTATTATTTAAATATATTATAAATATAATACATTTATTATTTTTTAAATCATATTATATATTATATTAAATATTTTTAAAAAATCCTGGCCAAATATAAATATTTCTATATAAAAATATTTTAACTAGAAGAATTTATAAATTGCTTTTATATCCAAAATATCATAAACTTATTTTTATAAATCTATAATAAAAGAATATTATTATTTTTACAGATAAAATCATAATTCATAGTATTTGTCTTAAATATTTAACTATCAAAACTGAAAAAATAAAGGTTACTCAAATAACTAAAACTTTACAGAAAAATAAATCCTTAAATCATAATATTTTTATATCTCTTTATCATCATATTATATTTTATAAAATTAATTTTATTACGAATTATATTTATGGATTTGTGAAATTGATCTTGAATTATTTTATTTTTCTTTATTTTTTATATAAAAAATTTTAAAAATTATTATAAAAATAATTAGTAAACAATATTATCATATGTAAAGTAAATTAATTTAATAAATGTATATGAAATTTCAAAAAAAAATCATATATTTTATTAATATCTTATTATTTAAGTTAAGCAAAATTATATTTAAATAAAAGCAAAATTTAAATAATATCTAATCACAATATTTTTATAAAAATAGATTTAATATTAGTTAAATTATTTATTTTGCAATAAATTATTTATTCTTTAAAAAAAAAATTATTTTTCTTATATATTATAATTTAAATTAAAAGAAAATTCACTAAAATAACTAATAATAGATATATAAGATATATAATATAACCAAAAATTTTATATTATTTGTATATTAAATATAATAAATAATTATTTTTTTACTTTTTAATATTTACTATTATGCAACAAAATAATAAGAAATTTTAAAGATTTAAGAACTTAATATAATTTATTTGTTTATTTTTTATATCATATTTTAAAGGATTTTAAGACTGTTTAAGCAATAATATAAGTTTATTATTATTAATTTTAAAGTTAAATAAATTTTATTATTTAAATATCTAAAAGAATGGAAAGATTTTATGTAATCTTTATTTCTTATTAATAAAAAAATTTCTTTTTAATATTATTAAAATCACTGTTACTTAATTATTGTAACTTTAAAAATTTATTATTAACTTTTACATTATTTATGTATTTATGAGATATAATTCATTATTTCAAAAGTAAAAAATTATTTTTTTATTAGTTAGCATAAGATAATTATATAATACAATTTGAATTAGAATTGTGAAACTGAAGTCACATTTTTTTCATTTTTTTTTATTAAATTTATAAATCTTTAATTTAGGTTGATTATGCAAATCTGCATATATATAATTTAAAAATTAACTTTAAAATTAAATAGCTTATTATTAATCTGTAAGATATACAATAAATTTAAGCATTATTTTTGAAGTTAATTTATAATACAAATTATAAATATTAGTATAATAAATTTATATTTATTTTAAAAATGAGATTTAAAACAATATTTTAAAAGTATTTTTTTATTTAATTAATAATATAAAAATTATTTAATTTATAAAAAAATGAAATTTTAACTTTTTAATTAAGACAGATATAACAAAATAAATGCTAAAATCTGATTTTTTAAATCATAAATAAGTTAAATTCTAAAAATCTTAAAGATTAAATCATTAATTATTAAGAAAATAAACTTTTAAAAATTATAATATAAATCATTAAAAAATTAAGAATTTATTATAAAATTTATAAAAAAAAAGTAATTTACGTAATATTTTTTTTTTTCATTACATTCCTTATTTTTTATTATTTTTAGAAGAATTAACTTAGACACAAAAAATACTAAAACTTTCAGCTATAAATAATATCATATAATAATTTTTTAATTTTAATATAATTTTTTTAATTTACTAATAGATTACTATTAAATTTTTTTTTATCATACAATAAATTAAGACTTCTTATTAAATTGCAATATACACTTACCAATATAAACAAGATAATGATCTCTGCTATTAGCAATTATAAAGATTTTGATAAAGTTTTTATGATATTACTTTTTAGAAATATTTTATATTTTAATTTTTAAATATATATTAAATATTCTGTTTTTGTATATTATCAAAATTTTTATTTATTTTAGAAGTTCTAACTTCAAGTAAATAATATAGGCATTTAAATCTGTTTACTAATTTTTATTTTTCTTAATGTATTTTCATGTAATCTATAATGCATAAATCATCAGAATATATTATTAAGAACTTCATTGTATATTTTTAAAAAATTTTGAAAAGTTTCATCATACTGTAATATAAATTTTCTTTTTGGGTAATCATATATAATGATTTTTGTCATATATTTATAATTAGCAAAAAAAAAAATCATCATATACTCAATTAGTAATAAAAAGATTTTATTGTACACTTGTTTTATAACAAAAAAAGTTTCAGTGTACATTTATTTATAATTAAATTGTTATGATTTTATATATAAAAATACCAGAACTATAGTTTTAATAATTTTTTTATGATTTTATATATAAAAATACCAAAACTATAATTTCAGAAGTTTTTTATTATGATTTTATATATAAAAACACCAGAACTATAATTTTCTGAAACTATTATTAGTTTAACATCTTTTATATTACAATAAATAAGACTAAGAATAATTGTATATTTGGAATTTTATTCAGTTAACTTGGATGTACATTTTGACTAAATTTTGATATAACTATTAAATGTTTATCATACAAAATTAAAAATTTCTTGCTGATATTATATACTTAAGTAAAATTTTGATATACACTTTAGCAATTTCTCAGATTGAGTTCACTATATAAAAATTGCTTATATTCAAAGATCATGATATATAGAATTTAATCTTTTTATTATTTTTTTCTTATACCCATCTTAATTTTCATAATATTATTTATAATTATACAATTTGTATTCTTTTAGTTTTAATTATAATAAATATCTATCTGTAATTTTACTATTTTTTAATAAAGTTTTAATTTTTAACAAACTAAAAAAAAAAAATAATTTACATAATTTTTAAAGTTTATTTTATTAATAACTAATGGTCCAATTTTTAAGATTTTTGAAATTTAACTTATTTATAATCTAAAGAATTAGATTTTATTATTTATTTTATTGTATTTATTTTAATTAAAAAGTTGAAATTTTATTTTTTATAAATTAAATGATTTTTATAAAATTATATTATTAATTAAATAAAAAAATGAATTTAAAATATTGTTTTAAGTTTTATTTTTAAATAAATATAAAATTTATTATGCTAATATTTATAATTTATATTGTAAATTAATTTTAAATATAGTATTTAACTTTTACTATTCATTATATATTTTACTAAAAATATTTCTTACTTTAATCAAATAAATTTATATTTTTTTGCAAAGTAATAATAAAATAAATTTATTTGATTTTTTAACATACAGTCAACTCTCTTTATAGTCATCTCTGTTATAGTCACATTATACTATATAGTCACCTTAGTTGAGTGTCTAAATTTTTATATATAAAAACTATTGTTTATAGTCATAAACTACCTATAGTTACTATAGGACCCCGAATAATATATGGGGTCTTTGCAATAGAAAGGTACGAAACTCAAAAAAATTTTTAAATTTACTTTATATGCCAATTATGTTTTTTTATACTAAAATAAGTGTAAATTTAATATTAATTAAATTTTTATTTTTTTTTGAGTTTCGTACCTTTCTATTGCAAAGACTTCATATATATAGGTCAGATGAAAATTTCAAAATTTACTATGATTAATAAGCAAATTATTTTAAGTTCTGCTAAGCAAACTCTTATTATAACCTTTGAATTTTTATTTTACTAAGCAATTTTTTTTCTGACATATATAATTTTATTTAAGTATAAAAAGATAATTTAATTATATAAATATATATAGTAATAGTAAATTAATTTTTTATATCATTACAAAAAAAATTGTGAAATTGATTCACTAAATATTAATAAATTAATAATATAAAATGATATACCAACTTCAGAATTTTTAATTTTAATTAATATTAATATAATATTAATATACTATTACTATTTTAAAAATAGTTTTAAAATTTAGAATTTTTTATAAATATTATTATATTATTATATATAAAAATTAAAATATAAATCATTGCCAACCCTTCTGAACAATTTCTTAAGGTTAACAAGTTGATTTAAAATAAAAAAATTACACTTTAAAATTAAAATCACTTAAATGATAAATAATTGAACATATAAAAGTTGGTCGTATTTCACGAATATTAATCTAATCATTCTAAAATTTTTATTATAGGTAGATTTGACCTGTTAAACAACTTTACTTAAGTGATAAAAAGTGATTTCATTTGACCAAAATGGTGAAATCATACTCTGAAGTTGCAAAATAGGTTTTCGCAAAAAAATTAATAATACAAAAATAGCCAATACTTCACAAATATTAGTCCAATCATTATAAAAATTTATATACAGATAGATTTGATATCACTGAATAACTTTTTAAATATAAAAAAATAATTTCATTTGTCTAAAATTCATTATATATATGAGTAAAATTAGCAAACAAAAAATAAGAATATAAGAATAAGAATATTATAATTTTTTTTATAAATATTAAATACAATATTATGTTTATAAAATTAAAATGTGTAAAATAATAGAAAAAAAGTATCTGTTTAAAAAAATTTTTTGTAAAAAAATTTTTTTGATATACATATGAAATTAAAATTTTCTCTATATATATATGAAAATCTTTATTATACAAATAAGGGATTCTGTTACGCAAATATAATTACTGAGTTAAAATAAAAATAAATTCAACTACGCATTTAAATATTTAACCAACTAAAAATTTTATATTAAAATAAGCAAATAAAAGTCTTACATAGGGTTTTTTTTATATGATTATTAAGCAAAACTCAAATCTAACATATTTATATATTGTTTAGATCCTGTTACTATCACATCTTTTTTTAACAATTTTATATACTGTATATGTGATTATAAAAAAATATTTATTAAAATATAATTGTTTTATGATTTAATGATCAAATTTCAATAATCTTTAGTTCATTAGATTCATCTTATTGAAAGAAATCAGATAGTAGTAATTTTATAGTAATTGGATTAATATTGACTGAGTAATCCAATTTTAAATATCAAATTAATGTAAAATTTGTGTAACATTTAATATTTTGATTTTATTTTAATTACTATGAGTTCTAATGATCAGATTTTAATAATCTTAAGCTCATCAGAATCATCTCATTGAGAGGAAGCCAATGGTAATAATTTATAATGATTGGATTAATATTGACTGAGCAATTTGATTTTAAAGGCCAGATCAGCATTTTTTATATGTAAAATTTGTGTAATATTAAATATTTTAACTGTATTTTAATTATTACAGATTCTAGTGACCAGATTTTAATAATCTTAGGCTCATTAGAATCATCTCATTAAGAAAAAGCTAATGATAATAATTTTATAATAATTGGATTAATATTGATCGAGCAATTGGATTTTAAAGACCAGATTAGCATTTTTTATATATAAAATTTGTGTAATATTAAATATTTTGACTGTATTTTAATTATTACAAATTTTAGTGATCTGATCTTAGGCTAGTATTCTGCAAACGATTTGGTCAAATCAAATCAATTCAGATTTAATTTGAATTTTGATTTGATTCGATTTGATAATTTTGATTTGCAAATCGAATCCAAACTTCAAAACAAGATTTGAATTCAAATCCAAATTAAAAAAAAAAGATTTGATTCGATTTCAAATCAAATTCAAATTAGCTTAAACTAATTCAATCAAATCTGAATCAAATCTGACAAATCCAAATCAAATCCAAATCAAATCCAAATCAAATTGAATTAAATATACATGGCCTGGTTAAACGTAATTACCGTAAATATTATTGGTAGTTACTGCAACCACATGATGTCCAACCCTCTTTAAACACACTAAAGAAATATGTTTCGTAACATTTTTTATTAATAATGCGTTGCGAAATGCATTTTTTATTAAAAAAAAAGGTTTGCAATATTTTTTATTAATAATGCGTTGCGAAATGCATTTTTTTATTTAAATAATTAAAAAAAAAATGTTTCGCAATGTTTTTTTATTAATAATGCATTGCGAAATGCATTTTTTATTTAAATAATTAAAAAAAACGTTTTGCAACGTTTTTTTATTAGTATTGCATTGCGAAATGCATTTTTTTATTAAATTAATTAAAAAAAATGTTTCGCAATGTTTTTTTATTAATAATGCGTTGCAAAACGCATTTTTTATTTAAATAATTAAAAAAAAATGTTTCGCAACATTTTTTTATTAATAATGCGTTGCGAAGCGCATTTTTTTATTTAAATAATTAAAAAAAATGTTTTGCAACATTTTTTTTATTAGTATTGCATTGCGAAATGCATTTTTTTATTAAATTAATTAAAAAAAACATTTCACAACATTTTTTTATTAATAATGCATTGCAAAACGCATTTTTTTATTTAAATAATTAAAAAAAAACGGTTCGCAACATTTTTTATTATGTTGCGAAACGCATTTTTTTATTTAAAATTCAACAAATCAAACTAAATCAAAAATCTATTTGAATGAATTTGATTTGATTCGAATTTGAATTTGATTTGAATCAAATCAAATTTAAATCAAATCAAATCAAATTTAAATCGAATTTCAAATCAGATTTGAATGGTTTGATTCAAATCCGAATTCAAACTTTTCAGATTTGATTTGATCAAATCAAATTTCAAATCTAACCTGATTTGGTTTAATTTGATTTGTGCAGAACACTATCTTAGGCTCATTAGAATTGTTTCATTAAGAGGAATCTAATAGTTATAAATCCATAATAATTGACAAAAATATTGTGATATGAGTATTTAATCAAAATTATTATAATTTATAATTCTAGCTAAAATTACTGATTTAATTATAAGATTTTATTGCTTATAGTAGGACCCGAACAATATATATATAGGTCACATTAAAATCCAAATTTTTTACTATGATCAATAAACAAATTATTTTAAACTCTGCTAAGCAAAATTTTATTATAATATCAAAAATTTTATATTGCTAAGCAACTCATTTTATGACATATATAAAAATTTTTATAAATAACTTATAAATTTATATTTATAGTACAATTTATTATAAAAATTAAAATACAAATAAATTTTAATGTGATAAATAACTTAATTTAAATACCCAAAATATTAAAAATTTAAAAATTAATACTATTATAGGAATACTAACCTTTCAATAAATATTATACCTAGAGTTATAAAAAATAAAGCATAATTATTTTCAACCGTTCTGAACAACTTACTTAAGCACAAGAAGTTGATTTCATTTAACCAAAAATAGTAAAATTACACTTTAAAATTAAAAATCAAATAAATGATAAATAATTAAAAGTACAAAACCTGGTCGCATTCCACGAATATTAATTCAATCATCCTAAAATATTTATTATAAATAGATTCGACCCCGTTGAACAACTTTACTTAAGCGAAAAAAAGTGATTTCATTTGACCAAAGTGGTGAAATCACGCTCCGAAGTTGCAAAATAGATTTTGCAAAAAAATTGATAATACAAAAATAGCCAATACTCCATGAATATTATGCCAATCGTCATAAAAATTAATATGCAAGTAGATTCAATCCCGCTGAACAACTTTACTTAAGCAGAAAAAAGTGATTTCATTTGACCAAAGTGATGTAATTACGTCCTGAAGTTAAAAGAGAAAAAAAAAAATTTTGGAATTAGTACTGTTTGAAAAATACAAATTTCTTCATAAATATTATACCTAGCCTTAAGAAAATTAAGATTCGAGTACTTTTGATATTGCTAAACAGTTTTACTTAAATATAAAAAGTGATTTCATTCAACTAAAATTTATTTTACATATAGTTAAATTTAGTAAACAAAAAACAAGAATAAGAGAATATTATTCGACCCTTGTCATAATACTAAATTATGAGTAAAGAAAAAATAGATGATCTATGGGTATATCAGTTTTTGAGTATAAAATCAATAATATATTGAAAAAAGAAAATATCTTTTTAAAAAATTTTTTAAAAGTATGAGTGAAATTAAAATTTTTTCTTATATATGTAGTATAAAAATTACCTCTTGCTACGCAAAATCTATATATAACTTTAACAATTTTAACTCCCTATTACGCATTTATAATTACGACTTTTTTTATTTTTTGCTTTCTAATAAGCAAAATTCTATATGACTTAAAAAAAAATTTTATATGATAAATAAGCAAATTTTTTTGTTACCTACATATATATTGTTCAGGATCTTCTTATAGTCACATCTTATCATAATCACCAAATATTGACTGTTTCAAATGTGTGACTATAGAGAGAGTTTACTGTAATTTTAAAAAATAGTTATTATAGTATTAATTATTTTTTCAATTTCATAAATGTTTAAATTACTAAAAATAAAAAAAATATAATATTATTTTTCTTAAATTCTTTTTATATATCAGATATTTATTTAAAAAATCATTATTATTATTAAATACAGTCAACTCCCTTTAAGATATTTATTAAAATATAATTATTCTATGATCTAATGATCAGATTTCAATGATCTTTAGCTCATTAGGTTTATCTCATTGAAAGAAATCAGATGATAGTAATTTTATAATGATTGGATTAATATTGACTGAGAAATTTGATTTTAAAGACCAAATTTGTAAAATTTGTGTAATATTAAATATTTTGACTATATTTTAATTACTATGGGTTCTAGTGATCAGATTTTACTGATCTTAGGCTCATTAGAATCGTTTCATTGAGAGGAAGCCAATGGTAATAATTTTATAACAATTGGATTAATATTGACTGAGAAATTTGATTTTAAAGACCAGATCAACTTTTTTATATATAAAATTTGTATAATATTAAATATTTTAACTGTATTTTAATTATTACAAGTTCTAGTAATCAGATTTTAATAATCTTAGGCTTGTTAGAATTATCTTATCAAAAGAAATCTAATGGTTATAAATCCATAATAATTGGAGTAATAATGACAAAATTACTATGATGTGAATATTTAACTAAAATTATTACAATTTATAATTCTAACCAAAATTACTGATTTAATTATAAGATTTATTGCTTATAGTTATATATCATCATAGTCACCAAATATAGATTTTCCCAAATATATAACTATAGAGAGAGTTGACTGTAGTATAATTACAGTATAATTATAATATTATAGTACTATAATATTGTATTTTATAATTACAATTACAGGTAATATTTTTAGGTAGATTAAAAAAGTTTTTCAATATTTTTATTTTATTTTATTTTTATTTTTATTTTTATTTTATTTTTATTTTTTAAAACCAATTACTTTATTAAGTAAATGCCCTAGGGCGACGTCAGAATACATAAAGAGACTAACTATATCAAAACCAACATTGAGAAAGTAGCTAGAGTCAAACAGTATCCAATCCCATCGAAACAGAATGACCGGTTGGACCAAAGTCCTAATTTCCAATTAAGGAAGAAAATTGTAGCAACCTATCCATCACAGAACCCAACCCAAAAAGAAATAAAACACTATATATGACTAAAATTTAGAAATTAGAGTTAACAAAAGCTTGACAATATCCATCTTATCGTCAGTCTTCTTGCCTGAGGACTTCTTTTTCTTCTTGTCTTTTGACTTTTTTGAAGTCTTCGTCTTATCCTTGTTAGGTTTAGAATTAGCTGAGTGAGTTTTTGAGGAACTAGAATTCTTGGTCTTCTTAGAGGAGTCTTTACTTTTGGACTTCTTAGTCGAACCAGAGGAATCCTTGGACTGTTTTGTTTGTGAGGCAGTAAGGGGAGCTGAACACCATGGGAGAGAGTAGTCAACATCGTTGTGATTGAAATTAAATCTGGTTTTCCTACAGATTTCCACATTCTCATATTTTTCAAAGAAGACTACAATCGAGACCTTTCCACCTGTTTCAAAATGTTTAATTGCTTTGATTGGTAAATGACCAAACATCTCTTGAGGAGAAGCAGTGCGTTCCCATGTTGACCAATAACAAGATTCTTGAGGTAAATCATTAATGTATAAGCGAAACTGTTCTCTTTTTTTCCTTTGGTGTAGTGACCAGTTTCCAGGGAACCAACGTACAGATATATTACCAAGGGAGTATTGCCATATCCCCTGTTCGAAGGAAGCGAGTGCAAAAGTTGAGAGACATATTTTGATTCGAAGCGTTTGGTATTTCCTTTGCTTCTTCACAGTCATCGAGATAGGATCTCCCCACGCTTTGAGTTCAGCAAGTATTTTTTCGTGGGACCAACTTGAGGGTACGTCATAAATGAAGATATCCCTAATGTTATTAACTTTTTCATCAGGAATGTTAGCATCTACGAATATTTTTTCCACTGATTTATCTGTAACCTTCTTTTTCTTCTTATCATTTGGCGTAGTATTACTACTACCAGAAGGTTGCAGAGGTATAGGGTTATCATCATTAGCGTTCTCCATGTTTACATTGATCAATTCCTCATCAGCTGTAGACGGTCGCTGTTCGGGCATAATCAGCGATTTTGAGGAGGTACCAGGTTGAGATATTCCTATTTCAGGTATTATTGGTGGTGTAACCAGGTGTGAGTCACCAGAATTAACCGGATTCTGCATACCACATGACATTTCCTTTACGACTGTATCACCCACTTTTTTCTCAAAGTTGGACGAAACTTTTTCAAAAAATTCAGGCTGGTGGAGATAACACTCAAAAACCCTTAGGCCTGAATGTACCACCAAAGAAACTAGTGTATTAAGAATGTTTGTTCGTTGTGATATAGCTTTGTATCTTACAGGTTCAGCAGCAGCGCCAAAGGTCTTTATTAACCTTTTGCCTTGTTCCTGGACGGTGCCACTTGTAATCTGTTGAAAATTTTCTTCTAACAATTGTAGAACATGCTGTTCAAATTGTATACACCACGACGCTATTTGGGCATCCGTTGTTTCTATCGCAGGGATAGCAGGTTGTGGTGGAGATACTGGTTGCTTGTTTTTGTTTTTCTTCTGTTTCTTTTTCCCTTTCTTCTTGGATTGAACTTTGGTCCAAGTGCACTGGGGAGGAGGGGGCTCATCACCCTCTCTATAAACTGAATAAGAAATAACAGAGGATGACTCTTCAGCTTCAGAAGAAGAGTCGGTATCAGTAGGAAGAAGTTGTTCCTCCATAAAATATTTGTTTTGGCTCAACTCCATAACATCGTTATTAAATAAAAAATAAAAAAAACAAAAATTTTTGTTTTAAATTTTATTATGATTGTGAACGGAACGGGGAAGAGTTTTTAGTATTAGTTTTTCAATATTTTTAAAATGTAAAATAAAAAAAAAATATATAAAATTAATTTAATTAATAACTTTTTTGTATAACAGTTATATTTATTTAAAAAATTTAAAGCTGGATCTATTTTTTAATAATATATATACTGTAAAAATTTTTTTTTTATAAAAAAAAAAAATTTTATTTTATTAAAAAGATGAAATTTAATAATATTTCTTTATCAGTTAAGAAAAAAAAACCTGTTTAAATTTATAATTATCCTAAAAAATCTATTATTTAATATTCTAATTTTAAATGAAATTATATTTATAATATTATTAAAAAATATATATATATATCTATCCAGGACCCCAAATAATACTAATATAACTCACATACAGATTTACGTAGAGTTTATATGAAGTTACTTTTTAAATCCACAAATTGAGTTTGTATAGATCGGTCAATTTGGGAGTAACTCATATTTTATGTTTACATAAAGTTTATAATAGATATATGTGAAAATTTTATTCTATTTTATTTATTTTTTCACTTTTTTTCAGTATTTTAAACCAAATTTATTTATTTTTATTATTCTTTTTCAGTTTTTAATACCCTAATTCCAAAAGTCACATCGTGTTTTTCATCTGGCAATACTACAAAAAATAAAAAAAAAATAATTAATTAGTTAAAAAAAGAACAATGAAAACCACCTCCCCACCCTCCCTTACCTAAATTCTAAAAATCTGGTCATGCTTTTCATTTGGCAACACTACAAAAAAATAAAAAAAAAATTAATAACTTAATTAATTAAAAAAAATAATGAAACACCTTCCCAACCCTCTCTTACCTTAATCCCAAAAGTCTGGTCATGCTTTTCATCCGGCAACACTACAAAAATAAACTGAATTAAAAAAAGATTGGATATTTGGATTATCTGATTAGATCGGTAAGTTACATGACCCTGCTTTTATATCAAATAATTCTTTTATAAATTTAAAAAATTTTTTTTAACTAAGATGTAAGTTTGCATAGCATTACTATGAAAAAAAATTGCGTAGAGTTAATAGTAAATGCATGCAGATCATTTGTGAGTTATATTAGTATTATTCGGGGTCCTATCTATCCATTGCTTATCTCATATACAAAAGATTAAAAAGAATTTTAAATTTCTGATAATTATAAAGTTAAAACCAGTTTGAAAAAATTTAAAATAAGATAAGTAATTAAATATATGATTAAATATATGAAAAAAAATCCAGTTTATTGGATATATTATAAAGGCAAATATATCATTTTTAATTTAAAAAGCAGACTTTTTTGATTTACATATTGTATAATGTAATTTTTATCTCTTTTTTAATTTAAGTTTTATATTATAACTTTTTTTGATTTGATCATGTATTTTTTTTATTATTAATAATTATATAATTTTTGTAATAAATAATAAAATAAATAAAATATATAAAATTTTATTATTAATTATTTTTAATTATTTAATATTAATCATAGAGAAAATTTATTTCTTACCCAACTGATTTCTTACCCCCTATCACGTATATATATTTTGATTGGCTAATGTAATTTTACAATTACATCATATCGACCAGTTATTTGTTTACATCCATTTCTCTTTTTTGGTTAGCTTTTAGCCTCACGTCAAAGGTTTGATATTTCCATTTTTCTCATTTTTGCTTCTTTTTTTCGCTTTCTAATTTCTTTCTCTTTTTCTTCTTAGACCTTTATTAAGTTTTTCTGGTTTTGCGTCGAAGGTACATTATTTTTTTTTGTTTCTAATTTTTTTTGTTTCGTTTTCTAATTTTATTTCATTCCTTCTTCCTTTTTATTTTTATAGGTTTTGGCTTCTTTTTTATAGATTTCGGCTGCTCCTAGCTTTCTCTTTTTTTAGGTTTACTGAAACTCTTTGCGAGAAAAGATGGGTATTCGGCTTTGTTTTTTTTTGTTGTATTCTCTTGTTCATGTGTTCATTACCGTTACTAACAACTTTTTTTTTTCTTTTTTCGTCTTCATTTCACTTTTGATTTTGATGTACTTTCATTTTTGTCTCTTTTCCTTTCATTTTTCACTTCTTTATTCTCTTTTTCTTTCATTTTTTCCCTCATTTTTATTTTTGTTTTCTCTCCTATCTGTTTCTTTTATTTTTCCCTTTTTGTTTTCTTTTTTCTTCACTTTCTTCTTCCATTTTTCCATCCGTTTTCCTTCCCTTTTCCTTTCGCCTTCTTTTTTGTCCTTTTTACTTTTCGTTCTTCTCTTTTGTGACATGTTTTTTTTAGGTTTTCTGGAATTTTTCAAAAATGGGGTGGGTATTCTGCTTTCATTCCTTTTTTTTTACTGTATCTCTTTATCCTCGTTATTAAAAAATTCTTTTCTTCTGTCTTTTCGTATTCATTTTATTTTTGATTTTGTTCCCTTCCCCCTTTTATTTTCCCTTTTATTTTTCCTTTTTCATTTATTTTCCTTTTTCTTTCCATTTTATTTTCATTTTCGTTTCTTTCTCCTGTTTTCATTTTTATCCTCCACCCTCTGTTTCTTTCGTTTTCCCTTTTTGTTTTTTTTTTCCTTCTATTTTTTCCATCTGTTTTCCATCCCTTTTCTTTCGTCTTCTGTTTTTGTCTTCTTTATCTTTCGTCTTCCTTTTTGTCGTCATTTTATATTACAAAATTATAATGATAATTTTATTATTTTGTGACACATTTTTCTAGGTTTTCTGAATCTTTTCAAAATGGGTGGGTAATCTGTTTCATTCTTTTTTTTTTTTACTGTATCCCTTTATCTTCATTACTAACAAAATTTTTTCTTTCATCTTTTCTTTGCGTTTCATTTTTGATTTTGTTCACTTCCACCTTTCTTTCATTTTATTTTCATTTTCGTTTCATTTTCCTCTTTGTTTTCTTTATTTTCTTTTTTTTTGTTACCTTTTTCTTGTTTTTTTTTTTATTTTAATTTTCGATCCTTCCCCTTTTCATTTTTCCTTTATGTTACTTTTTTTTTTCTTTACCCTTTCATTTTCTCTTCCATTTCTGTTCTCCTTCTCTTTGTTTTAATTTTGTTCTCTTTTGTTTCTTCGTTCACCTTCTCTTCGTTTTTTCTCCTTTCATTAAACATATTGTCATTTTGCTTCCTTTTGGTCTTGTCTTCTTTTCCGTTTATTTTGTTTTTGTTTTATTACTTTTCACATTTTGTCATTATTGTTGGGTTTCGCATCATTATCACTAGTTAGATTAAAGATAAAAATTTTAGCTTTGAATACAATAAACTTGTTTTAGTTTTGAATAATATATTGTACTCTTCTATTCAATAAACTTTGAAGGAATAAATACACAAATATTTTGTAACATAAAAATTGTGTTTTATACTACGGAATTTTTTTTAACAGCAAATTTTTTATATTTTACGTGAGAATAAATTTTAAGTTAAAAAAATTAGCCAATCAAAAATTAGCTAATCGAAAATATTTATCACGTGATAAGGGTAAGTAATATCAGATCTCACCCAGGGTGAGGAATAAATTTACCCTTAATCATATATATATAAAACTTATTGAAATTTTGCAAATTTGGGCAATATTTTTTAAATACAAATATGACACAGTAGATTTCTAATAAATTTTGTATTGCAATAAATTGGTATTAATAAAGAAATTAATTATAATTTATTAGTTTTGATGATTTTAATTACATAAAATAAATAATTATTTTCGTTTTATTTATTTATTTATTTACATATAAATCAAAAAATACATATAATAGTTGAATTAATAAAAACTATAGTACAAAACTTGAATCAAAAAAAAATAAAAATTAAGTTATACAATATGTGAATTAAAATAATATAACTTAGATACTTATTTTTTATTTTTATACTTATTTTTTATTTATTTTATTAAGTATATTATTATTATAAATCAAAAAATAAGAGTAAAAATTAATAAAATATATAATAATCTATTAATTTTTCAATTTTTTGATTTAAAATTAATATTATTAATATGAAAATAATCTGTATATCAGATTTTTTCTGATTAAATAATAAATATTTATTAATAATATAATTATATAATATATAATATATATAAATTTTTATTAATTCGTGATCTGTGTAAAAGTAAAAAATTTAATTATTAAAAACTGAAATTAAAGCTATATATAGTAGGATATAATAGTATAGAATCTGAAAACATAGCAAATTAAAGTACTAATTTTTTAAATATAATATAAAAACTAAAATCATTAACATAAAATTATATTATTTAGCTAACTTTTTACTAAAAGTCTGGTACTGAAAATTTTCAATTATTAGAAATAACTTTTTTATGAACTAGATCTCTGAATTTCTGGTTCAGTTCTGTTTTTAGTTCCGATTTGGCTCTCTGATATAAAATTTTATCAAAAGTGTTTTTCAGCCTAAAATTTTTACTGAAAAATGTTTTTAGGTTATATTTTTAACTGAAATATTTTCAGTTAAAAAACACTACTGAAAAAACATTTTCAGTTTGAAAATAGTTCTGATTCCATTTTCAGATCAAAAAATAGAACTAAAATCATTTTTTCAAAAAATACGTCAAACTGAAAACATTTTCAGATAAATTTTTTAACTAAAAAACATTTTTCAGTTAAAAGATGATTCTAAAAATAGTTTTCAATAAAAATCTTATTCTGAAAAGTATCCAGTAAGGAATTAAGTTTAGAATTGGAAATGAAACTAAAAACAGAACTGAACCAGAAATTCAGAGCTTTACTATAAACCCAAAAGTAAAAACCTATTATTTGTGACATTAAAAATATGGCTTTTTTTCTTTTAAGCTCATAAATAAGTCATTTTTAATACTTAAAAAATTTACCAAACTTTTAATAAAAAGTAAACCAAATAGCACAATTTTATGCTAATAAACTTAGTTTTTATATTATATTTTAACAATTAGTATTTTTGGTTTGCTATGATATCAGATTTTACACTATTATATAATTAGCTTCAATTTTTACTATAGGATTCTTTACTTTATATATGGATCATGAATTGATGCTAAAAGAATCTGAATTTCTAAATAAAATTACAATCAACTTTCTTTAAATACACACTTTCCTTAGACTATAGTAAATATTTGAAAAAATATGTATTTGAAAAAAATGTGTATTTATAAAGAAAAATTTTATATGATTTTTATTTTATATACCTAAAGCTGAATAAGAAAGTGCATTTAAAGAGAAAATACATAGTACATGCATTTAAAAAGTATATACTTAAAGAGAGTTAACTGTATATTTTTACATACAATATTTTGCAAATATTAATAATAATCAAAAATAAAAATTGCTAAATTTTATTAAATAAAATTTAAATACTAAAAATTAGAAATTGGATTTTATTAAATTATCTTACTGTATTGATATTGAAGTATGTCCAGAAGTTTTAATATTTAATCTAATCAGATATTTGATATGTTTTCAGATTCTGAATTTCAGAAAATGCCATACATATTAAACATATAAAATTGGGAGGCAGTCAAAATAGAAAAGGGGGAAATCAAAAATTTTCACTAATTTTGATTATTAAGCTAATTTTGTGCACATGACTGAGATCAGAAAAGTGGTCTATTCAATTAAATTTTGACCAAAATTTGGATTTCCCCCTTTTTTACTGACCGCCTACTTAATTATAATGTTAATAAATAAATTATATACATCTAAATATTTTAATTGTAAAATACGATTATATTTCACTGTTCAAATTATAACCCAATCATGGAAAATCATCTCTAATTATTTAGTTCAAATAAAAAAGAATAAGGTAATCCATTTCCATAATTGATTAAATCATAATTTAATGCATTTTTTTTGTATCGGAATTTTACCGTCGAGGAAAAATTTTCATTTTGCGTATTTACGTCATATTAATATAGTCATATTTATTTTTATAATAATAATAATGCATCAACATTTGTGCTACGGTTAAAGTTTTAATGCCGGTTATTTATAATTTTTAAGTTGTTATTACACAAAGGAAATTATTTCTTTAGAATAATAGGATTACCCGGTTTATACAAAAAACGGTTTGAAAATCAAAAATGTACAACAATTAAAGAGAAACTCCGATAGTTAGTTTTAACCGAAGGGAGTATTCATTACTGACGAAAAAAAACACTTAGGTACCCAATCAGAGTATTTGTATTAAGTTAATCTCGTGAAACCATTAAGTTACTAAAATAGAAGGAATACAATCAGGATATATATTGTTTACGATTTTTTTCGTCCCCAAAAAAAAAAATTTTTTTTTTTTTTTGATTATAAAAATTAATAACGGTATTTTCTAAAAAGTTATGAGTTCAAGACATTATTGCCCAGAATGTGACCAACGTTTAGGAGATAATACATGGTGGTGTAAATCATGCCAACAAAGACATTTTAAAGAGAATTTTGATAATTGGACAACTGGTGATGAAGATATTGATGATTTTATTAGAATAACTCAAATGAACGCTGAAGAATGTGATCAATACCTTGAATGGATTCCATTTTCAGCTTTTATTAATGTAAATAAATCAGAAATTTCTGAGGTTGGAACTTTGTTTAGTGCAAATTGGATTAAGGGTCCTACCGATGTATGGGACCCCGTAGAGGGTGAATATGCCGCTAAAAGAAGTTTACTTAAAGTTGCTCTGACTTCTCTTGGAAGTTCACCATCACTCTTTTTAAAAGAGGTGATTTTTAAATTTTTTTTTTTCTTTGAATATTATTATTTTTTTTTTTTTTTATATTTTTTCATTGAAACGTAAATTTTAATTAAGATATTTGATTTAGCTTAAAATCCATTATTATTCACGTACACGCAATGGACTTGTCATGCGTCTTTTTGGCGTAACAAGGGAATCAGTAACTAGTAATCTTATGATGGTGGCTGAGACTGTTGAGTGGGACGTTCGTCATTACGTTTCACATCATCATACGCGTCTTACATGGCAAAATAAGTTAGCTATCTTACATACAATCGCAAGTGCATTAGAAATTGTTAAAAATGAAAATCAGGTTCAAGGAGAATTTGCAAATCAAAATAGTAATGTAATAAAATCTTATGTTGAGGTTTCTGTTAATGAATTAGGATTAGGAGAAGGAAAAGAATTAATTCCAGTTATTGGACATTATAGATATGATCTTTTACCGTTTTTTGCTCCTGAAATTATTAGTGGAGAAGATTATAATTCTAAAGTTGATATATATACATTTGGAATGCTTATGTGGGAATTTTCTTCAAATAGACCCCCATTTTATGATCAACCTCATGATGCAAAACTTATTAATAATATTTGTAACGGGTTAAGACCAAAATTTCGGGATGACACTCCTGAATGTTATGGTGAATTAATGCAAAGATGTTGGAGTCCTTATGCTCAAGATAGGCCAACTATTTCCGAAATTGTAAAAATATTAAATGAATGGCACGTTTATGGGAAAAATAAAGATCATTTTGTTAACGCTGAATCAAAGAGAATTAAAAGAGTTTTAGCCAAAGGCTTAAATCCTAATCCCGTTGGAAGAATGGTTGCTCCTCCAAAAATTCATCCTCAAGCTATTTATACTAGCAGATTATTAAAATTTCCTGCTCTACCTATCCCTAGAAATTCTCCAATACCAACACCAAGGCGTTCTCAATCTCTTAGTGAACACGATTTTGGTCGTACGCAAATGAGCAGTCAAGATTTAGCTGCAATCCTTATTCGAGATGAAAGTTTCTTTTCAACTGCACTTCTTATGCAAAGACGTTCAGTTTATCCTGAAGAAGTACCAGAACCAGAAGACGAAGATATTCTGAAACAATACGAATTTTCCATTCCATATGATAGTAAGTCTCTTTTTTCAATTTTTTATTCATTGATTTTTTTTTTTTTTTAATTTTTATAAAAAAAAATAAAAAAAATACATATATATGTAAATTTAAATTTATTTTTTTTAAATAACCATTATAGTTGAAGACATTAAATCAAATGACAGTACAAGTAGCGAAAAGAATACAAAGAGTCTATCAATTTTAACTGATGTTATTACCGAAGAACCTGAGTCATCCGAAGAATTGTTTAAAAGTCCTATTACAAATTGTGCAAGTCCAATCAACTTTAAAATCGATAAATAATTTAATTATGGATTTTAATATCTTGTATATTTTTTTTTTTTTTTTTTTTTTTTTTTAGACAATTTATAGTTTATGAAAAGTTTTTTTTTCAACACGTGTACTTTATTTTACATATAATATACGTGTCATTATGTTACAAATTAAAATAGAAAAAATAAAAGGAAGAAAATTTTTGTTTTTAATGGTACAAATGAAAAGCTATTACATGTAATTAACAATTCTCCAAATTTTTTTTTTTTTTTTTTTTTGCCAGAAACAAGAAAAAAAAATTAGTTTTCTCCACAACTCCACAAAATAAATATAAATGGATACTTTTAATATATATATATATACACATAAAGAAATAAAGAAATAAAGATGAAAGGAAAATTAAAAAGAAAAATAAGGAAATTTCATTTTCATTTAAGAATTTCTAGAAATACTTTTTCTTATCGTATATTGTATAGGGTCTAATGCGCTTCTATATAATAAATAAAAGTAATAATACTACACAAAACTAAGATAATGTTTTACAATTTATAATCTAAACTCTAAATAATACAACCCATAAATAAAAATACACTCGACAAAATACATGTGAAGCGCTTTAAGCCCTCAACAAAATACAAATAGGGTACAGTGGAAGAAAGAAGAATTTTTTTTTTTCTTTTTTTCCGTGTTGTAGGGGGAAGATTAGAATGAGAGATAGAATAAATAACAGAATTAAAAAACAAACAAACAAACATTAATAACACAAAGATGTCGTCTATAATTTAAAGAGAAAGAGAATCTGTAATCGTAACATCAATGTTATATAGTCCATTAAACTGTACTAGATCTCAATGGACCATATAACACCCGTTCCTAATAATGAAAAAGGTTAGAAAGAGATGACTACTCCAATTAGACAATTTTCAATAATAAAAAAAAAACGGAAGATAAATTATGTTTCAAAACTACAAACCAAAAAGTTTCTCCTTCGATGTCCACGCCTAATCAATTTAGTTAATTCACTAACTCTTCTTTTTGCAGTTTCATGACCATTTTCGGCAGCTTTTGTATACCATTCGAGAGCTTTCTCTAAATCTTTAGGTGTACCTCGTCCATATTCATAACAAACTCCAACGCGACATTGTGCTGTAGCATATCCTTTTTCTGCGGAAGATTTAAAACACTCAAAAGCTTTATAAGGATCTGTTGAAGTTCCAAATCCAATATCGTAACACCATCCAACATTATTATGTGCTGAAACAGATCCATTGTTTGCTGCTCTTTGGAAACAATTAAATGCCTTTTGTGGATCCTTAGAAGTTCCCATTCCTTTGTAGTAACACCATCCAACATAAACTAAACCTCTCGGGTCTCCTAAATCTGCTGCTTTATGATAATAATTGAAAGCCATTTGCGGATCTTTTTCTTTTCCAAACGCATGCTCATTCATAAATCCAATAATAAAATAATAATGAGGAGATCTAAATTGATTTTTTGCAAAAATTTCAAATAAACCTTTTGGTTTAATCCCTTTTTCATGACACAAAACTTCCAATTTCCTTCTCATTACGTCATCTGTGTATTTCTCCCAATTATCACATATAGTGATTACATCATTAATTAACGAGAGATCGTCAGTTGATATTTTGCTCTTTAAAAGACTATCTTCATTTTTTGGAGTTGTTGGTGAGCCAACTAAAGTCGTTTGTGATTTTTGATCTACCATTCCAGCTACACCAGAATCATGTTTATTATGCCTACCACTACGAGAATTACCACTAATCTTTTCATAAATATTGCTAATAAAACTCATACTATCTAACGAAGGAATTGTAGGAATTTCAACTACAGGATTTTTATCGATATTAGATATTGGAGAAGCGACAAGTGATCTATCAGCAAGAATAGTTCCACCCTTATAATTATTGTTCTTGGATGTATTCGTGCTACTCTCTGAGTAGCTCGATTGTTTTGATGATTTACGAGAGGGAACTGATGATCGGGATGATCGGGATGATCGGGATGAATGATGGATATTTGATGATGGTTTATTGTCATTAATAATTTCACATGAAGATGACTCTACTAGATTCTCACTATATACATTAATTTCTTTTTCGCTTGGTTTATCACTTTCAATTGTTGTGGAAGTTGATACTGTTACGCTGCCTGCAACGGAGTTTTCTTCGTTTTCACAATAGTCGTCATCATCATCATCAAGTTCATCAATATCTAAGTCATAGTGACGGCTCATATGACGTTCCTCATCATCATCATCGAACATTGATTCTAATTCGAGTCGTGCAACTGCCAATTCAAGTCTCTCACATGGATTATATTTAGTCAAATCAAATATAAGTTGATGATAATTTTGTGGGGTGTGGTCGGGAAGTTGATTCAACAATCGATATATTGAGTGCGCTGATCTTTTCTGTTCTTTGATATCTTCGTCATCTACTCCTTCATAAGGGTGTTCTCCACTTTTTGCAACTAAAAAAATTATTTATTTAGTATAAATCCATTATTAATATGAGAAATTCGTGAAGAGGAAAAACTATTTACCTGACCATAATATTAATCCAAACGAATAGATATCGGAAAGTTTCGGATGACTATTATATAGAAGAATAAATTATAAACTAAAAATATATTTTAAATTTCGAATTATTATACGTACTTGTCAAAAAATTCTCTCATTTTAATATCTCTACAAACACGTTCTGGAGCTACATAGTTTATAGTACCACCAGCTTTTCCATTATCCAATATCATCTGACTCTTTGATTTTGAAATACCGAAATCGGCCAATTTTGGGATTAAAGCTTGGTCTAATAATATATTTTCCGGTTTAAGATCGAAATGTAAAACGTTATTATCATGACAATGCATAAGACCACACGCTATATCTCTACAAACTCTGGCTTTAAAACTCCATCCTACTGTATGAGTTTTGAGATAACTTGATAAATTTCCGTTTGGTGCGTATTCCAAAACCAATGAGAATGAATATCGATCGTCTCTTATGACACCATAAAATTTTAGTATGTTATTATGATCTTGTAATTTAAAGTAATTACTATATTCTTTCAATAAAGTATTATCTATAACATCTCGCTACAAAAAAAGTAAGATAAAGAGTTTTTTTAAGAGGTTTTAAATTGTTTATATAGAAAAACAAATTTTTATTTTTATGTTTCTTTTAAATTTACCTGACTCTTTTTAACTACAACAGTTTTTCCCTGGTAGGTAGCCAAGTAAACTTCTCCCATCGCCCCACGCCCAATAACAAGTGGAGGGCACGACATTGTTACCCTACTCTTGTTTATTAGAATTCTATTATTTGACGACATCTTTCAAATGCTTTATTTCTCTCTCTAATAGCTTTCATATAAACAATAAAAAAAAAAAGGAAAAAAAAAAAAAATAAAATAAAATAGGAAACGAAAAACCAAAAACTACAAAAGTTGTCAATTAAGTATAATATTTGATTATCATTCAACTTTGATGTAATTATGACATCTTAAAGCAGAAAAAAGAGGGAAACACACCCCTTGCATTGTGTTACAAAATTTTTACTTAACTATGTACTTTATGTCATTTGTTTGTTTCATTTGTTTCACCAAGAATTTTTTTTTTTTGTTAATCGGAATGAATTTTTTGATTTGACCGAAATCTACCCCAAATTTCTTCAAAATACGCCAATTCTTCGAAATTCAATTGCTTTTTAGCTTCAATGAAACTTTTTAAATTGTGAAACCATAAAAATATATTAATGACTAAATTATAAATTGAAATAAAAAAATAAAAAAAAATTATGAAGTCATTTCGTTTACTATAAGTAAAAGATTGAAGCGGACGAATGTTTCGGAAATATTTTTTTTTTTATTTCGGAAATATTTATCACAAAATTCGTTATCTCAAAAAAAAAAGCTTAAATGATTTTTTTCTGGTGTTACGTTGAAATTACTTTATGTTGGCACTGTCAATGTATGATGAATCTCTCGTGCGGTAAAACCTTGCATAAAACTTTTTTTTTACGTTTTAAACCTTAATTTATATGAGGATAAATTGTTTAATTTATTATTTTACGACGCAATGAAAAAAATAACCATATTTTCGCGATAAAACCTTATACGCGACAAAATATACGCGAAAATTCTCACGATCAAACATTCTTTTAAAAAAGAACAGTAAACAAATGAGCTTAAGTTGAAAATTTTTGCATTGTCTCATTATTTTAATGCAAAAAATATTTTCTTCCATAATTAAAAAAAAAACCTGGCTTATAATAATAAAAAGAACAATACGATTAACAAGGCGCCGAACAAGTGTTCTAAGAAAAAACTTCGCACAATCAGCATTTTTTTTTATCATTAACACATTTTTAGTTATTGATCGTACAATCTATAATAAAATTCCAGGGTTTTATAGGAATGTGGCAAAAATTTTAACCAAATTCGGTATTAGTTAAATTATATTGTTTTTATTTGACAAATTTTAACAATAACGTACTTATTTTTATTTTTTATTTTTATTTTTTATTTTTTTTTTTTATTCTGTTATATTTATTGTAATTTTTATTTTAGGTTATTATTATTTATTATTATTATTATTATTATTATTATTATCATCATCATCATATTTCTTCCTAAAATCGAAATGTGATTCAGTGATTCAGTGATTCAGGGAGAGTATCTCGTGTAATTCAAGATCTGACATCTTGTTGAACGATTTACGATTAAGATAAAGTTGTGTTTCAAGAAAAAAAATATCTCTGCATGAAAGATTGACGCGAGTAATTGTTTGGAAAATCTTGTTAAACAACAAAAAAGTGAAAAAAAAAAAAATTTGAACATTTGGCTGGAAAAATTCTTGTGTTCGAAATATCGAAAAATTTTTAATAAATAAGAAATAAAAATAGTTAAATATGAAAAAAAAAATTTTAACCATTTCGTAATGTTTCAAACATGCAACATTACAAATGATGCATCTTTTAATTATGTCATAAATAAAAATGGTTGTATTTGTTTCAAAAATTCTTTTTTCTTTTTCTTTTTCTTATTTTTATTTTATTTTATTCTATTTTACGCATATTTTTTATAATGAATAACTCTATTATTAGAAAGATGGCGTTATTTCTTATTCTTTTCTATATTTTAATCTATACGTATATTTTTCAAAAAAATTATCGTTTTTGGTAAAATATCGTTTGGCGTAAAAAAAAGTGTGGCAATGTACAGAATTCGATAAATTCTAAAAGTCGAATTGTCGTTACCTTGCCACTAAGTATTATGGATGAATCAATAGTGATATAATTTAATTTAATTTAAATTTCCTATTATATGGTGTAAAAGACAAGCCATAAAATAAATTAAAAAAGGAAATGAATAGATAACACAATGATTGTATTTAAAATTTCCTTTTTGATCAATGATGATTTGCCACTTCTTGATTAACCTTTTTTATCAACTTGATTCCTATTGGTCGTAAAATAAATCCCGTGTTTTAGTTATTTCGAGTTCCTAACTTTCATCGTGATTTTCTTTAGTTATTTTTACACGAAAAAATAAAAATAAATTGTAGTATATTGTAAAAAAGATTATATGTTTATATTTATATCAATACGTAAAAATTTTTTTCTATTACGCATGGGCGTAAAACAGCCACATAATAAATGTTTTTTAAAAAAATAAAATGGCTCATTTATACTCCTAAAGGAAATATGTCCAAGCAAATTCGTTGTGAGGGTAAAAATAATCATGAATTTAAATTAAAAGTCGGTTCTAAAAATTAGTGCATAAATTTCACGCCAAAATTCTTTAAACTTGATTAGGATTAAGTTGGAAAAAAAAGGTTTGTTTAACGTCCCCCCTTCTCGTTCCCTTTGAACAATGTTTATTTGGACTAGAATAAAATAATGATCCAAAATTATGTGGTAATTCCGGCAAAAACTAATGTCGGCCAGAATTAAGAAAATAAAAATTCTTTAATTTTAATCCGTTCAGAAATTAAAATCCCAATTTAGAGATATCGTTACAAATTAGAATAATAGATATCGTTGCAAATATTATCGGTTATATATAATACATATATCGTTTAAATATTACTGGTTCGATAAATTCTGTTAGTAATTTAATTTATACCGTGTAGGAAATTGTTTTACTACCGATCCAATATTTCTGTATGAAAATTTATATGATCGATTTGTTTAATTGAAAATTATAATAATGTAAAAGGATTGAAAATAATAAATTAAAAAATATATTATGATTTAAATATCCTAAAAAAATATATACATTTATTTTACGAAAGAATAAATTAAAATCTATAAATAAAATGTATCAGTAACATTAAGACTTTTCAAAATTTCAATAGCTTTAGGCTGTTTTAAAACAGCGGCTACTTTCAAATATTTTATCCCAAGATTTTCATCTTTTTCTACACCAAATTTTCCGTTTAAATAAACGTCTCCTAAATTATATAAAGCTAAAGCATTACCTTCATTCGCAGACATTTTCAAAAATTTTAAGAATCCTTTAATATTTATTTTTTCTTTGTTAATAGCACTAAAAGCGTATCTTAATTGAGCGTCTGCATGACCATTTTTTGCTGCTTCTTTATAACAATTTACAGCTCGTACTTGATCTGCCGGAATGTGATACCCTTCCCACAAATAATAACCTTGCCAATATATTGCCGATATGTTACCTAATTGCGCATTTGCTTCAAAACATTCCCATGCCTTTTCTTTATCTCCTTTTTTGTGTGCGTTAATTCCGTCCGATAATGAAATTATTGGTACAATAGGGTTATAAGCAGGATTTGAAGAGGAGGATGAGGAGGATGATGATGATAATGATGAAACGGAACTGGCCGGAGAATTGTTTCCTTGAGATGAAGTACCATTTCTTAACGGTAAATTGTTAATTTGTTGATTATTTGTTTTAATAATGACATTTGAATTTGCACATAAAACGTCTCTTTTGGAAACTTTACTATCTTTACTAACGCTAGAACTCGCTCTTTTCTGTAATGAATTACTTTCTCCCATATAATAATTACTATATAAGGAGTATAACATATTAAAAAAAGTAATAATATCTGGTCTATCATCTGGTTCTTGTTGCCATGCTTTTATTAAAAAAAAAAAAAATATTATTATAAACGATTAATTATAACAAATACAAAGATTAATCAAACGATCAAAGTATGAACTTACCAGCTTCAATTAGATTTACAAAACCTTGTTGAATAGCGGATGGTTCACCACCGAAATTAATTATCTCTCTCTTTCCGCTCAATACATGATTTTGTACCGTCGCAATTTGCCAATCTTTATACGGTATTCTTTGAAACGTAAGTTCCCACAAAAGCATCCCAATACTATATTTAAAAAAAAAACGAGTTAATAAAAAAATAAAAAACAAAAGAATTATTAAGAAATAATTACCTATATATTTGAGATTTACTTGTAAACCTTTTTGGATAATTTTGAAGGTCTATTACTTCAGGAGCAAGAATGTATACATCTTTTAACCAATTTGCATAAGCATGACTAGTAGCATTACCAGATGAATTTCTATTATTAATATCTAATTTTATGTTTGTAATTTTTGGTTTCATATCTTCGGTCATTAAAATATTTTCACATTTAATACTTTTATGAATAATATCACAACAATTTAAAAAAATGATTCCAGATAAAATATCTAAAGAAATTCTTAATTTTGTTGACCAATCAAGATCATATTTTTCGTAAACTTCAGATAATTTTCCTAATTCAGTCCATTCATAAACAGAAAAAAAATTCTGATTTAATTGAGCCATTCCATAAAATTGATGAATGTGTTTACATTCATGACCTAATTTCATTTTAATATAATCATTAATTATATTCTTTTGATAATCAACTGTATTATATGGAATTGAATCTGCTGGAATTAATGAAACTTCTTTTTTCTCTTTAACAAGAATTCTCTTTAAACATTTTCCTGTTAGTTGTCCTTCTAAAGGAGTAGGAGAATCTTGGAGATCATCGTTCGTTATTAATTTGGGTTTCCATTTATCATCAAAATTCGTAGTTTGTTTTTGTACCTTTGATTTTAAAAGTAATAATTCTAAGATTGTAGTATTTGTTTGATAATTTATTTGATTTTTTTGGGTTATAACTGTTGCTATTCCGCTTTCTATCGTTTCAAAAAACTTTTAAAAGTAAAGAATATTATATTATTTATTATATTTTCGAATTAAGGAAAAAAATAATAATGGTTTACATTACATCTTTACTTACTTTCATTATATTATTAAATTCTCCTCTAAAAATCTTTAAATCTTCCTGACGTTGTTTTTCATCATAAAAGATTAAATTTGAAAAATTCAAATCTTCTACAACATTATCAAAACCGACTAAAATTTCACGAAATTGTTTTTTAATACTATAAATTTCTATTAATTTTCTTATATTTGATAATAAAGTAATATCTTGAATAAATTTATCCATCCGTTTTAATATATTATATAATCTTAAGAATGATTCATAAAATTTTTTATCACGAAATTTTTCTAAATTCTCGGATTTCTTCCTTTCAAGTTGTTTTATAGCTAATCCTATTGATTCGGAACGTATTATTAATGTTAAACATATTTTTTTATTGATTTGAGCATTTTCATACCCATTTATTATATCTTGAATAATTGTTAATATATTCTTAAATAATGGTAAATATGGTTTAACCGATTCTTTAACGGAATTTAAATTTTCAAGATATATTGAAGTTGTTTTGGGTTCGATATTTGGTGAATTTTCTTTAACATATGCTATATAATTCGTTGTACATTCTGATACCTGTGAAACTGCATCTAATGAATCATTGCTTTGTGACATTTTTTCTCTATTTTTTTTTTTTTTTTTTTAAAAACGAAAAAAGTATAAAGGAAATTAAGGAGTTGACTAAAAAAAAAACTTGTATTTTTAAGGGAAAGATGAAACAAATTCCGACTACGGAAAAATAGTTAAAAATTTAAACTTCATTAAGTATTGATATACAATCTTTTGTTGTACTAGAATCCAAATTTTTCTTTATTCTTTGTATCTATAAATATTTATTGGCTGTTTGAGAGTGCATCAATCTACGTTTTATCAGAGAAAGAAGATGCGTTTATCGTAATTTGGCGTTTTTTTTTTTTAAAAAAAATATATATATATATATAAAAAAACGGATAATTATTTATTTGTAATGTGAAATTTTTTTTTTTATCGATTTATATATATATGAAATAAATTTTTTGAGCAACGTTGTTTTTTTTAGTAAAATGTATGGTGATTATGACTTTAATGCTTTGAATTATTACCTTATCTGTTATGTTCATTTATCAATAAAACTTAAAAATTGCTTTAGTATTACTTTATTTTGGGCACGGTCACGAATTCTCGATTTATGGTAGATCTGTGAAGTTGTTGGTTCCGGAGCGCCGTAAACCGTAAACGTTGCAGCCTAAAAAAAAACAAGATTAAATAAAAATGTACTATTATTAAAGTAATATGCAATTTTATGCATATCTAATATTTCAATAAATATTATTTTGATTTAACCTCACTTATTCTAAACCAATAATTTTCATCTGTCAAACTAAAATCTTAACCAATAAAATTTTTATTAATTATTTGTTTACGATGGATTTAAAATTTTTATAAACAAACAATTTTCTTCTTTAAATATACCATATAAAATATTTTCATAATATTTGTTAATTTCCTATCAAATAAACTTTAATTATATTGAAAAAATTTTAACAGATTACAAGTTAATTATTATTGGTTTTAGTATTTAAATTAATGATCATTAAAATAAAAAAAAAATGAATGGAACTAAAAGTATAAAAAACTTAAGCGCGTAGTCATTATTTTGCCGAATTGCCGGCGTAAAGAATTATTGAATCGCGTGATATCATTCCGCGGTACTATAGAATATTATCGAATGATTTAAGAGATGGAATTAACCAACAAACTTTTTCCCTCAACGTTATTTCTTACCACAAAAAGTTTTTGTCCGAATAGAATTGCTACTTGTTTCTCTGACAGGAATAATACGAGTTTTATACCAATTTATCTATTATTATTTGCTAAATAGATAATAACGAAGCGGATTGGGATAAATTTCTCATCATCTTCCTAAATTATTATATTATCGAAATGTATTCTAAATAATTTTTTATTTATAATAAATAATAATTTTCCAATAACATTATAAAACAATATTAATAGTGTGAATTATTAAAAAAATTGAATATAGATATTTTTTTTTGTCTATAAAATTAACAAACTTTCTTGAATACAACCCGTTAAATGAAGTAATTAATTTTCAACTTATCTAACATATAACGAGCACTTGGACGACCCTTAATAGCTGCCAATTTTAAATAAGGCAAGCCTTTCTCTTCATCTTTTGGCATACCTAATTTTCCATTATAATATAAATCACCCAAATTAAATTGAGCTACAATATTTCCATTATCGGCCGCCATGGTTAAATATTTCACAAATTCTTCCAAGTTAAATTTAGGTAAACTATTTAACAAAGAAAACGCATATCTTAATTGAGCATAAGGAACTCCTTTATCGGCAGCTTCTTTAAATAATTCAACTGCCTTAATTAAATTTTTTTCAACTACATAACCTTCCCAATAATAGTAACCCAACCAATATTTTGCGATATTATTATTTATTTCAGCATGTTTTTCAAAACATTCAAAAGCTTTTTCTCGTTCTTCCTTCTTATGAGCTTTTATTCCATCTTCAAGTCTCATTATTGGCAAAATCAAATCTTGATCTAAATCGAATTCTGTATCTCCTGGTGGCAATTCAATAGGTGCAATTTCCATATCACTTCTTTTCGGACTTAGTCCTCTAGGTGAACGATCTGAAATTAAAGGAGAACTCAAATTTTCGAGATCATTAAATAAATAACTTAATTCTGGACGAAGAGATGGATCAGATTGCCAAGCTAAAAATGCAAATTGAACCTTTAATTATTAAATTCGTAAAAAAATTTACTAAATTGGTTGGTTAATAAGATAAATCATACCTGCTTTAATAATGTTGCCATATTCTTTCTCAACTCCATATGAACTTAAAGGAAAATTTAAATGTTCTCTTTTACCGCTTAACACATGTTTTTGAATTTCAGAAATTTCCATATCTTTATAGGGGATTCTTTGAAAAGCTAATTCCCAAAGTAACATTCCAAAACTATGATTGCAGAAAACTTATATTAGTTTAAAATATCTTCGAATAAAAATATCAACTTTCAGCGCTGCAGCATATATAATTACCTAAATATCTCACATTGCACGGTATATGGAACATCTTCCTTACTTTCATCTTGCGTCTGTTGCGATGAATTAACGGCTGCCGAAATTTCTGTATGTATTGTCTTTGAATTCATTTTCTCAGGAGCTAACCAATGAATGGTTTGCATAACATCCCCAATGTTAGTAGTTTTTATTTGTAAAGCACGAGTATATTCGAAATTCGAAATTTTCGGTTCTAGATTCTCGGTTATCAATATATTCTCGCATCTAGTGTCGAGATTTACTTTAATTATCATTATTCAAATAAATTTCATATTCTCATGAATTCAAGTACAAATTAAAATTTCTACCTGATATCGTGATGTAAAATTTGACTATATCAAGTTTCGTGAGATATATAAATAATATAGTTAGTATCCAAATTCAGGATTTCAATTAAATTAGATTTTTTACTGACCATCCGTGAAGAAAAGTAATCCCACGACAAATATTTAATGCAATTTTTAATTTTCGAGGCCATTCAATATCAAATTTCTCATATAGTTCTCTCAAATTTCCATTTTCTGCCCAATCAAATACACTCCAAACGCTTCCATCCGTTTCATATAATCCATGAAATTTAATAATGTAATCACATTTCCCTAAATTACTCAAAATCGCTAATTCGGCATGAATCCTATTTGAAATTTGTACTCCTGATTCTTCGATAATGAGTTTACATGCTACGTCTTGGCCTCTATAAAGTTTTTTATGTGTCTTGTGTTTATTACGTGCCGATACATTTGTCGAATTATTAGAAGGTTCCTTTAATTCATTTGAATCAATTCTATTGATAATAGGGTTGAAATCTTTTTCAAATATTTTGTCTTTTAAAGTTAAGATGTATTCGAAAACATTACTAATCTTTTTGTCAAATGTTGTCACACCACCTTCAACTTTTTCTAAAAACTTGACCATTTCATTAATATCTTCTTGTAAAATATCGGTATCCATCTTTCTTTTCTTCTCATTAGCAATTACCATTGCCAATTCCAAGTCAATAACAACACTGTCAAAGTCTGTAATTAATTGCTGAAATCTTTCATTAATGTGAACACTTGAATTAAATTTTCTGTAACCAGATAAGTGAGTTACATCATGAATAAATCTTCTAATTTCTTTCAAAATAGCAACAAATCTTTCAAAAGAATAATAATATGATTGATTGCGAAATTTTTTTTTCATTTTCTTGTTTATGCCGATTTAATGCTTGGACGGCTACGTCAGCTGCTTGCACTCTTTGTATTAATGCTGCGCATGATTTCTTATTATATTGAGCACGTTCATATGCTTCAACAATTTGTTGCGTAAGTGAAGCTACTTCCGTTATCAAAGGAAGATAAGATTTAATAACTTCTCCTAAATTGATTATTGTTTCTAAAGAAAATTTGGCAGAATATGTTTTATCATCAACTCGAACTATATCAGGTATAATATTGTGTGAACTTATGCTACTTATAGATATATCAATAAGATTTGATGCATTACTTAATGAACAATCATCGAAGTTCATCGTTAACTCGCAAGATTTTGAGGATAGTTTATCCACTTCACAGTTGTTTATTTCTTCATTGTTATTATCCATAATTGTATCATTTTCTTCGGGAGAAATTATTGATTTAAGAGTTGAAACTATTCTTTGCATACTTGGACGTTCACCTGGCTCACATTTCCAACATTCTAAATAGACAAAATAAATTGATTTTTTTTTTAATTTTCTAAAAAATGATCGTACAATTAATATCAGATATTATTTACCTTTATATAAATTACTATATGCATTAGGAGTTCCATTAATAATGTTCTCTCTTCTTCCGTCAAGTATAGCCAAGGCTAAACTTACGTCATAATCTTCTCCGCTAAACGGTCGATTTCCACTTGAGATCTCCCACATAAGAACGCCAATGCTATATACATCTGACTTTTTGTTTAACGTATATTTATTACCCTTAATATTGAAACTTTTTGGATCTACATAAGGTATTACACCAAATACTTTTGAATTGCTTGTTACTTCAGCAATTCTTTTTGATAAACCAAAATCCGACAATTTAATAATTTTTTTACGCATAAGTATATTATTTGGATGCTACAAATTAAATCAAATCAAATTAACTAGTTAATTAATAATTACAATAATTTGTAAAGGTCATTAATATTACCAGGTCACGATGAATAATACCACATTCATGTATAAATTCTACGGCACTTGCAAGTTGTAATGCTAACTGGTATTTGTCATCCCAATTAAGTTCATTAAAATGCTTATTTAAATAAGCTTTTAATGTACCACCGTCGGCGTATTCCAAGACTAAAGAGTAATGTATTGCTTGATAAGTTGAGTCTAACAAATTAAAAGAATCATTTATTGTTAAATAGGGTATTGTAATACAATAGTTTATTTCATCTTTTAAAACTAACTTGTCTCAAACTTAGTAATCCCATAAAACCGTATAATATTTTCATGAGAATCAACATACTGTTGCAATTTTAACTGTGCCATAATAAATTAAATAAATTTTTGTTTTATTTAATCAAAGATACAAAATATAATACCTCTTTAATAATTTCATTAAGAGTTTGTTTATCATTAAAAGATTTCAAAGCAAAAGAAATATTTTTCCAATTAGCACGAAAGACATCCCCGAATGAACCTCTTCCTATTTTTTGAATATCTTTGAAGTCTGAAGGTTCATAATATCTGATACGTCCATCAGAAATAGATTTTTCTAACCACTCGAAGTCAATATTAGAAATATCTGTGATAGTTGACATTTCGTTTAATTTTATAATGTTAAATACTTCGACTTACCATTATCTGTTATATGCTAATCTTTAATTGCATGACAACCCATAAAAAAAGAATTGTCTGGAGAATATATACGGAAACGTCAAGAAAATGTATAGAAAAATTCTTTAAACAAGAATTTCGATTTTTTATGCAGAAATTTAGAACGTGTTTTATAAACAAAATTTTTTATGCATCATTTTATATGTATAACAATGTGTAACAATTATAATGCTAGGCAAAATTATTGTGTAATAATAAAAAATTTCAATTATGATCGACATAAATATATCCTTTTTGGAACATTGTGTATCATTTTGGATGATAAATTAATTAACTTATCTACAGTTCTCGAAGGTGAAAACTAGTGATTAGGATTTCTTCAAATTTCGCAAATTTATTATTAGATGTGTAAACATTATATGTTAAATTGCAGCCTTCTATCTTATTTTTTTTTTTGTTTTTCAATCAATTTTTTAATTTAAAAAAATTTTATTAAAAATTTAAGAAAACTGAAAATTTCAAAAGGAATTAACAATATTGACAATCTACCTGTATATTCATAATAAAAAATTATAAAAAAACAAAATATACTAAGAAAATCTATAGCAATTATATAGTAATTTATATATCGGTAAATTATTTGAAGTTTGAACCAAGAATTGCTTTAAATCTTGAAATCAAATAGTTCTTCGAGTAAATGATACCTTTCATTGGCAATAGCGGTAACTTTATTATCAAGAAAGTGAGAAATCAAACTTAAAAATTCTTACACGCGCAAAGCTCTGAAAAAATTTCGTGTAGTCATACGCACACTATATGTAGAAGTAAAATAATAAGTGCAATTAAAATCCCTTTTGCGCTATCCCGATTTATATGACGACTTATCATCAAGAAATTTGATTTTTAACTTATAACTGCTATCTTCAATATGTAGATACATATTACAAGTTTCCCTTCTTCCGATAAGTTTGTGATAGTTTAATATAAATGCAGATAAACTAACAAATATTTTACTCGCTATTTTAAAGCTCATGCATCATTTATACTATAGACATTTATGATAATAATAGCATGAATCTTTCTTGTTTCGCTTAAGAATTGGAAAATAGTCTAAATTTACATCTTAATTATTCTATATATTAAATAACACTCATCAATTGTTCATTGTACAATATAAATAAAATATAAAGTTAAATTTAAATACATAATATCGAACGAAACAATTAATTTTCAACTTATTTAACATAGTACAAGCTTTTGGTTGACCTTTGATAGCCGCTAATTTTAAATAACTCAAACCTTTCTCTTCATCTTTTGTATACTCAATTTTCCATTATAAAATTGAGCTGCAGTATTTTCCATTATCAACTGCCATGGTTAAGTATTTAACAAATTCTGTTAAGTTAAACATAAATGGAATATTTTTGTCTGATAAAGCAAACGTATATCTATCTCAATTGGACACCAGGAACTCCTTTATCAGAAATAATTCAACTGCTTTAGCTAAATTTTTTTCAACTATATAACCTTCCAAATAATAATACCTAACCAATGTTTTGTGACTTTTATTATTTATTTCAGCATGTTTTTCAAATACTCAAAGCCTTTTTTCTTTCTCTTATCTTATGAGCTGCTGTTATTCATCTTCAAGTTTTATCATTGGCAAAATAAAATTATCTATTTGATTTATAGAGAATTACGAAAAGATGGATCTAATTGCCAAGCTAAAAATGTAAAGTTATATTTAACTTTTGTTTTATTTAAAATAAAATAAGATAAATTCACAAATTGTTGTTTAATAAAAAAGATTCATACCAGCTTTAATAATGTTGAATTTAAAGGAAAATTTAAATGTTCTCTTTTACCACTTAATACATGTTTATGAACTTGAAATCTTTTATAGGGAAAACTTTGAAAAAATAATTCCCAAAATAACATTCCAAAACAAAGTTTGCGGAACAAATGTATTAATTTAAATAAAAATAAGCCAATTTCAATACTACATAATACTTAACAACTGTATGGTATATGGAACATAACCATCGCTCATCTCTTTTTTGCTTCCATCCCATAAAGATCCTAGCGATCAAACTATAATTAAAATGTATCAAGCATATTACAATTCGGTAGGACCAAATACAAGCCAACAAGCCAAGAACCTCCTGTAGAAATTCAAATACAAATAGTGTTGTTAAAAGTCTGGCTGTTCAGTCCGACTTGAGACCAAAGTCAACCTGAACCGACAAAATCTCAAGTCAGACAGAATCGAATTGATAGAATTTCAAGTCAGACTTAACTGGACCGTGACTAGAAATTAACGAGTTGGACCGGACTGCAACTTGAAAACTCTAAGTCAGACCGGACCGGACCGACCCGACCCATCAGTCTGGTTCGGTCTAATAACACTAAATACAGAATCCTGACAAAAGCTCTGCAAAAAAAAGAACGCTCAAACCATACATAAATTATTTAAAGAATGTATAATGTACATAAAATGTTTATAGAATATTCAAAAAGGTTTTACTGTATAAAAAATGTACAAGAATTATGAGATCATTTCGCATATTTTCTACATACTTTACAAATAATATTCTATGGACATTTTATGTATACTGTACCGTATATATTACGTTTATTTTATATATGCTTCCTGAATATTTCATTTTATAGGGGAGGTTTTCATGTCTTATCGTAATACTAAATGATTATGAAGAATTAGATCTTAGAAAGAAAATAATTCACTGCAACTTTTATTCCCAAGTTTTCAAGTTAATATATTGATTCTATTTGCACTTATATTTGCATCTGTTTAATAGACAATGGAAAATGTCCTTTTTATGCAAAATTATTATAAATCCTCTACTAGAAAAATTTGGTATTATTAGGTAAATATTTAGAGAAGGAAAAATCACTAATATTAGGTGAACTCATGCGGCATAATTCATAACATGGAAACTACTTATATTGATTAAAATTTAAATTTTAATAATTATTCCCTTGCACTAAAACACTTATGAATTATATATAAAAATACGTTCTAAGTACTTTTGAGAGAGATAATAACAATAATAATGTAATTTTTAATGTGAAAACCATTCTAATTGTCAAATTTTAAATAAATTTTTTAACTTATACAACTTTTTAAAATTTTAAATTTTAATAATTACAAAATCGGCAATTTCTAAATAAAACTCGATAATAAATTTAACAAAAAAGTGTTCGAATTATGACTACCAATTTTCATCTGTAAAAAAAATATACGACACACCAATCAATTTTGTGGCTGATGATTGTTTTGAACCAATCGTAGGTGAAGCCTAGGTTAAGGATTTTTTTTTTTTCATCAATAACTAAACCCATCTACACTAATGCCATTTTTATTCAATACTTAGCTTGCTCATGTAAAGCAGCTTGTCTTAAATAACGAATGTCCGTTTCCTATCCTATTTAATACTCAGTTTACCAGGGAAATATACGTCGCCAAAATTATAAAGAGCCGTAGCACTATTATTATCAGCATAAATTTATTACTATCAATATTTTATTTATTTTCCTTATAAATCAAACAAAAAGCATATCGTAATTGAGCATCAGCATTGCTAGAATCTGCTGCTGCTTTTTTTAAATAATTCCATAGCATTTTATTTGTTCTTATCAACATCATATTTTCCTTCCAAATAATAATAACCTTGCCAGTACTAATATATTTCTAAAATTTGCATTTGCTTCAAAGAATTCCCTAATTATCTTCTTTATGAGCAAACCTCCTTTAACTGAAATTAGTGGTACAACTCCGGAAGATATAAAATACCTAAATTCGCATCTTCAGTAGTACTTTTGGTAGCATTATCATTTTCTTTAATGGACGCATTAATGGTAATCCTTTGTGTGATAATACATTTTTCTCATATGACTCTTGTAACATATTAAAGAGATGTTGAATTTCTGGACGTAATAATGGATCTTGTCAAACAAGTTTAATAATATCTTCAAATTCTTTTTGAATTGGATGGTAACTTAAACTGAAATTCAAATCAAATATATTTTATCAGTGATATAAATATAAAATTAATAAGTTCTTATACGCGCAAATGCAAAATTCTGAAAAAATTTCGTGTAGTCATACGTGTGCTATATGTAAAAGTAAGATAATAAAGCGCGACTTACGCTACTCTGGTCTAGATCATTGGACTTATCGTCAAAAATTTGATAATTCATAGCGGATTTGTTGCGCCATAATAATTTAGAGTTCTTGCTATAGTAACTTGAATATTTTTTTTTTCATTATCTTTAGATATGTAGATACAATTTTTTTTTTAGTAACGCACATTTTTTTTATTAAAGTTCAATTATAATATATAACGATAAAACAATAAAAAAAATACATAGTTTGGAATAAATTCTCTCTAACCTATTTTGACAGATGTAGATAAAAATTTAAAAATAATCTCAACGATTCTGTTAAGTTTGTAATAGTTTAAATAAATATAGATAACCTAACAAATATTTTATTCTCTATTTACAAAGCTTATGCATAGATATTTAATAATAATTTGCAATATTCTTTCTTGTTTCAACATTTATTTAGCTTTGTTGGTGGAACACTTCAGTTAAGAATTGAAAATAATCTAAATTTAATTACCCCACTCATATAATAAGTAATATTTATCAAATTTAGTTATCCATATATACTATAAATAAATAACAATCTATAAAGTTAAATTACATAACATTAAACGAAATAATTAATTTTTAACTCGTCTAGCATAGCACATGCTTTAGGGTGATCCTTAATAGCTGCCAATTTTAAATAACTTAAACCTTTCTCTTTATCTTTTGGTATATCCAATTTTCCATTATAATATAAATCACCCAAGTTAAATTGAGCTGCAGTATTTCCATTATCGGCTGCCATGGTTAAATATTTCACAAATTCTTCCAAGTTAAATTTAAGTGGACTATTTTCATCTAATAAAGCAAACGCATATCTTAATTGAGCATCAGGAACTCCTTTATCAGCAGCTTCTTTAAATAACTCGATTGCTTTAACTAAATTTTTTTCAACTACACAACCTTCCCAATAGTAGTAACCTAACCAATATTTTGCGACTTTATTATTTATTTCAGCATGTTTTTTGAAACATTCAAAAGCTTTTTTTTGTTCTCCCATTTTATGAGCTGTTATTCCATCTTCAAGTTTCATCATTGGCAAAATAAATTTATCCATTTGGCCTGCCGTATCTCCTGGTAGCAATTCAGTAGGTGTTACTTCCATATCACCTTTTTTCAGATTTAGTCCTCTAGACGAACTATCTGGAATTAAAGAACTCAAATTCTCGAGATTGTTGAATAAGTAACTTAATTCTGGACGAAGAGATGGATCTGATTGCCAAGCTAGTAGAAAGTGTATTTAACATTTATTAAATTTCGTTTGAAGTAAATTAATTTACTAAATTATTGTTTGAAAAAGATAAATCATACCAGCTTTAATAATGTTACCGTATCCTTTCTCAACTCCATATGGACTTGAAGGAAAATTTAAATATTCTCTTTTACCACTTAATACATGGTTTTGGACTTCAGAAATTTTCATATCTTTATATGGGAATCTTTGAAAAGCTAATTCCCAAAGTAACATTCCAAAACTAGGATTGCAGAACACTTATATTAATTTAAAATATCATGAAATAAAATAAACCAATTTTCATCACTATATATACTTACCTAAATATCTCACATTGTATAGTATATGGAACATAATCATCATCTTTATTCTCTTCTTTACTTTCATCCTTCTTCGACGTCTGTTGCACCAAACTAACGGTGTTCGCAATTTCCATTTGTATTTTCTTTGAATTCATTTTCTCAGGAGCTAACCAACGAACGATTTGTGTAATATTCCCAATGTTGGTAGTGTTTGCTTGTAAAGCATGACTATACTCAAAGTTCGAAATTTTCAGTTCTAGATTCTCGGTTATCAATATATTCTGGCATCTAATGTTGAGATTTACTTTAATTATCATATTCAAATAAATTTCAAATTCTTGAGAATTCAAGTATAAATTAAATGTCTACCTAATATCGTGATGTAAAATTTGACTATATCGAGTTTCGTGAAGTATATAAATAATATGTTAGTAATGATCTAGGATTCAGAATTTCAATCCAACTAGCAATTTTTTTTTACTAACCATCCATGAAGAAAAGTAATCTCACGACAAATATTTAATGCAATTTTTAATTTTCGAGGCCATTCAATATCAAATTTCTTATATAGTTCTCTCAAATTTCCAATCAAATACACCAAAAACGCCTCCATCCTTTTCATATAATCCATGAAATTTAATAATGTAATCACATTTCCCTAAATTACTCAAAATTGCTAATTCAGCATGAATCTTATTTGAAATTTGTGAAGGTATTTCTGATGATTTTTCTCTATCGGGCTTATATTCTTCGATAATGAGTTTACATGCCACGTCTTGACCTCTATAAAGTTTTTTATGTATCCTGTGTTTATTATGTGCCGATACACTTGTCAAATTGCCGAAAGGTTCGTTTAATTCATTTGAATCAATTCTATTAATGGTAGGGTTGAAACCACTTTCAGATGATTTGTCTTTTAGAGTTAAGATGTATTTAAGAACATTACTAATCCTTTTATCTATTGTTGTCACTCCACCTTCGATTTTTTCCAAAAATTTGGTCATTTCGTTAATATCTTCTTGTAATATGTCAATATCCATCTTTCTTTTTTCTTCATTAGCAATTACCATTGCCAGTTGCAAGTCACTGACAACGCTATCAAAATCTATAATTAATTGTTGAAACCTTTCTTTAATGTGATCGCTTGAAATAAATTTTTTGTAACCAGATAAATGAGTTACATCTTGAACAAATTCTTTAATTTCTCTCAAAATAACAACAAGTCTTTCAAAAGAGTAATAATACAATTGATTGCAGAATTGTTTTTCATTTTCTTCTTTATGCCGATTTAATGCTTGAACGGCTACTTCGGCTGCTTGTACTCTTACAACCAATGCTGCGCACGATTTCTTATTATATTGAGCACTTTCGTATGCTTTTACAATTTGTTGCGTAAGTGAAGCTACTGCTGTTATCAAAGGAAGATAAGGTGCGACAGCCTCTCCTATATTGTTTAGAGTTCCTAAAACAGATACAGATTTACTCGAATCTATTACAGTATTATTAACTTGAACATAATCAACTCGAGTTATATTTGGTGCCGAATTTGTTATATTTTGCGAACTTGTACTATATATAATATTTTCAAGATTTGACATCAACTTATATTGACTAAGATCTGATATATTATTCAAATCGATATCATTTGTAATTTTGCTTGATTTTAACGATAATTTGTCATTTTTCGATAAATTATCTTCTTTACTTTTCTTTCCATTAATATTATAATTCTTCTCCAGAAAAATTATTGAGTTAAGAGCTGATACAACTTCCCACATATTTGGACGTTTATCTGGTTCAAATTCCTAACATTCTAAGTAGATAAAATAATATTAAAATTGTAATTTCTAAAAATGATTTAGTAATTTATTTTACCTTTGTATAGATTGCTATATGCGATAGGAGTTCCACCAATAACGACCTCTCTTCTTCCGCCAAATATAGCCAAGGCTAAACTCACATTATAATCCTTTCCATAAAACGGTTGACATCCACTTGAGATCTCCCACATAAGAACACCAATGCTATATACATCAGACTTTTTGTTTAACGTATAATTATCGTTATTATCCATAGTCTCGAAACTTTTTGGATCTGTATAAGGTATTACACCAAACACTTTTAAATCACTTGTTGCTTCTGCGATTTTTTTACATAAGCCAAAATCTGCCAGTTTAATATTTTTTTTATGTATAAGTATATTATTTGAATGCTATAAAATTAATTTTAAATAATTAAATTAAATAATTTAAACAATAATAATAAATACAGTAACTTGTGTAAAGATTATTAATATTACCAGATCACGGTGAATAATATCGCATTCATGTATAAATTCTACAGCGTTTGCAAGTTGCAATGCTAATTGATACTTGTCATTCCAATCAAGTTCTTCAAAATGCTCCTTTAAATAGGTACATAATGTACTCCCATCAGCATATTCCAAAACCAAAGAGTATGGGATTACTCCATCTAAAAAAATATTAAATATTAAAAACAGTTATTTAACTGTGGTATATTGTACAGTGAAACGATGGAAGATCCCACACAGAAATGTAATGTTTAAAACTTGCCGTTGTGGGTTTTAGATATTCCAAAAAACCGTATAATATTCTCATGAGAATCAACATCCCGAAGCAACTTTAACTGCATGTAATAATGAAACAAGATTTTAGTTTATATATAATAAATGTTTAAAAATTAAAAACATCGTACCTCTTTAATAACTTCCTCAAGGGTTTGCTTATGTTTATCTTTAAAAAAAGATTTCAAAGCAAAAGTAGTATTTTTCCAAGTAACGCGAGAAACTTCACCATATGAACCCCTTCCTATTTTTCGAATATTTTTAAAGTTAGAATAATCATAATATTTGATATGTTCATTAGCAATTGATTTTTCAAACCAATCAATATAAACTTTCTCGATATTTGACATCTATTTTATTTTATTTTATATATCGCGACATTTGACTATTTTATTTTAAAGAAAAACATTTCGATATTTATTACGATAAGGCACACCACAAATCAGTTTATTTTTTTTTGCGAGGTCACAAAAATTAACCAATCATTAAGCATTATAAATCGCGATTTAGTGTAAACCAATCAATTAGAATTTTTGCTTCACGGATGACGGATCACGCCATGTCGCCATGTCCCAATTTTTTAGAGTAGCATGATTTGTATGTAATGAAAAAAAAATCATGTGCATACATACTAATTTGTTATACACTTTATGGCATGGCATCGAACCATTTATTTACTGTATAAATGTTTATTATACATATTTAAAAGTATGATTTAAATCAATTTTTTATCATTTCTGGTGTGGCATATTATTTATGTAAAAAAAATTGCAAAAAATGGATTCAATGAGTTCCTTGCGCAACAAAAAGAAAAAAAAAAAAAAAAAATTAAACTGCAAAATTCTAAATTATCTATAAAAAGGAGCATAAAAATTACTGACTACATTATATCCTTTCTCTTTGCTAATTAGATAATTCTAAAGCTTCCTCCAAACTAAATTTCAACTTCAATGACTTTTAAAGCTTTTGATCAATTTTTTTTCCTTTAAAGATATTTGTTGAAAAAATAAATTAATTAATAATTAAATAATTAAGTAGATAAATATTCTAATTATTGTTGACAACTCAATTTTTCTTATATTTACATTTAGATTCAAAACTTCCAAGATAATGACTAAAATAACTAACATATATCAAATATATAATTTATTTTATATATACGTATATGATTTTTAATTTCAATCCAATTGTCCGAATCAAAATAAACTTTGTTGTGATGATACCTGGATCAACGTATTCGCAGTATTTTTTTTTTTTTATACTGACATTACCAAAATCTTGATTATGCTTTGGCCCCACCTTCCAAATATTGAATCTAAAAAAAGTATTCAATTATTAAATAAATTATTAAAAGTAAAAAAATCAAATTATTTTTACATCATTTCAACAGTCGTTCATTTTGTGACATTGGATACAGTTCCAACTCCTGATTCTAAAGTCTTTGGATACTCAATTGGAACTGTAGAATAAATGACTTCTTTAGCAACTATTTTTGTGAAGCACTGCAATCGTTTCCTCCTCCTCTTCATTTAAATCATTATCACTATAATTTCATCCTGCAAATTATTAAAAATTTATTATTAAATACCGTATTTTGATACATAATTTGTACTATTTATTTTAATTCATTTACTTAAATATGGATTAACAATTTATTCTACATCGGAATGAACTTTAATAAATGTGAAATATCAAAAGAAATTGTTAATTTTCGAATTCATAATTATATTTTTCACATTTATATATTGTGTAATTATTCATTGTGTAATTATAAATCGACTTGATGTTAAGTGAAAAAGTATGTCATTTATATATAGTATGGTAAAAAATCAGTAAAAATTTCGCATACGTACTAATTTCTATGTACTCCTTATGCATACTACTTCAAAAAATCACCGAATTTTTAATGAGGCCCATTTTATACATCATCTTTTGTTACAATAGCAAAATGTATAACAGGAAGAAAATTTTTTCTCTTTAGCTACGTTAACTTGAGTACAAGTTAATATGTTTATTTTAAAATCTTTGCATTAAAATTAAATAATAATATATTAAAAAAATTTTTGTCGAGAATTCATATGTAAAAAGTAAATTAAAATAAAGTGATGCTTGACTATTCTAAAATTCGAAGTACTCTGGCCTAATTATAGATTTCTAAGTACTTTTTTTTTATTTTAATATTGAATAAATGATTCCATGTTCTTCAGTAATGAATTAATAGTTACAGACTGGGGTGGCTACAATGGTAAGGCATCATCAATTATTGCAAGTTGATGTCAAACTGTATCTATATGAAGTATGAACCAGTAAATTTTTTAGTTATCCGAACGGGGCTGTGTCATTTTTAACTAATGAATATCATTTTGGTTCTAGTTTCCTACTAATCCTCAAAAATCACGATCATAGTAAGCTCGATTTTTTCATAATTATTAAAATTATAGCAACTAAATACAAATTCCTGACAAAAGGTACGATGTTTTTCATGTTGAATGAATGATTATGAGAATTAGATCTTAGAAAGAAAATAATTTACTGTAACAAATTCATACCTAAAGATAGTATTAATTATATTTGTACTTATAGTATAATTGCATCTGGTTGATAGACAATAGAAAATTTCCTATTTGTGTGAAATTATTGCCAAATCCTCTATTAGAAAAAATTCGTTATTTTTAAGAAAAATCGAAACAAAATGGTAAATATTTAGAGAGGGAAAAAACTTCCATTTTAAAATGATATTAATATTAAGTGAACCCACGTAACATGGAAACTACTTGTATAGTACTTGTATAGGTTAGAAATTTAAAATTTATTAGTTCCATACTTCCATTCTTTCAATTACTTTTGAAAGAGATAATAACAATAATGTTATAAAATAAATTTTTTAATCTTTATGAATGAAACAACTTTTTTAATTTTAAATTTTAATATTTACGAAATCTGCAACTTCTAAATTAAACCCGATAAAACAAAAGTGTAACAAATAGTGTTTGAACCATTTTCGTCTGTAAAAAAACTGAACCACTTGAAGTGTGTATATATATATGTCACGTACTGTAAACAACAAACCCAATTGTAAGTGAGCCTAGATTAAGGACTAGTACGATAATAATTTTATTCAATACTTCTTTTGCCTTATCTACTTGTCTTAAATAACGAATACCATTTTCTTATCCTTTTTAATACCCATTTTACCAGAAAATACGGCGCCAAGACCGTAACATTATTATTATCAGCTGCTAGTTGCAAATATTTCATAAATTTATTACTATCAATATTCTTAGTTTCCAACAAAAAGCATATGATCGTAATTGAGCATCAGCATTGCCAGCATCTGCTGCCTTTCTAAATAATTACATAGCTTTTTGCCTGTTCTTTTGAATATGTTTCCCTTCTAAATAATAATAACCTTGCTAATATATTGCTAATATGTCTCCAACTTCGCAAAGAATTTCCAAGCTTTCTTCTTCTTTATGAGCAAACTGAAATTAGTGGTACAACTCTGGAAGATAAAATACCTAAATTCGCATCTTCAGTAGTACTTTTGGTAGCATTATCATTTTCTTTAAATGGACGCATTAATGGTAAACATTTGTGTGATAATACATTTTCTCATAAGACTCCTGTAACATATTAAGAGATATTAAATTTCTGGACGTAATGATAGATCTTGTTGATCTTGTCAAACAAATTCAATAATAATATCCTTAGATTCTTTTTTGAATTGGATAAAAACTTAAACTGAAATTCAAAGCAAATATATTTTATTAGTGATATAGATATAGAATCAAAAATTCTTATACGCGCAAAATGCAAAGCTCTGAAAAAATTTCGTGTAGTCATACGAGTGCTATATGTAAAAGTAAAATAATAATAAGCGCAATTACAATTCCTATGGTCTAGATCACTGGATTTATCGTCAGAAATTTGGTTTTCAACATTTTTATCTGATATCAAAATAATTCATAGAGAATTTGTTGCACCATAATAATTTAGAGTTCTTGTTACTTGAATATTGATATTGATAGATTAATTGTTTTTTTCATTATCAGCATGTAGATAAAAATTTAAAATAATCTCAACCCATATTACAAGTTTACCTATTCTGTTAAGTTTGTGATAGTTTAAAATAAATGTACCGTAGATAACGTAATATAGAAATAACAAATATTTTACTCGCTATTTTAAAGCTTATGCATCATATACACTAGACATTTATTTAATAATAATTTTGCAATATTCTTTCCTGTTTCAACGTTTATTTAGTTTATATATATACAATTTTTAACTTATCTAACATAGCACAAGCTCTCGGTTGACCTTTAACAGCTGCTAATTTTAAATAACTCAAGCCTTTCTCTTCATTTTTTGGTATACTCAATTTTCCATTATAATATAAATCACCCAAGTTAAATTGAGCTGCAGTATTTCCATTATCGGCTGCCATGGTTAAATATTTCACAAATTCTTCCAAGTTAAATTTAAGTGAACTATTTTTATCTGATAAAGCAAACGCATATCTTAATTGAGCATCAGGAACTCCTTTATCAGCAGCTTCCTTAAATAACTCAACTGCTCTAGCTAAATTTTTTTCAACTACATAACCTTCCCAATAATAGTAACCTAACCAATATTTTGCGACTTTATTATTTATTTCGGCATGTTTTTCAAAACATTCAAAAGCTTTTTTTCGTTCTCCCATTTTATGAGCTGTTATTCCATCTTCAAGTTTCATCATTGGCAAAATAAAATCTATTTGATCTATAGAAAATTCTATATCTCCTGGTGGTAATTCAATAGGTGTCACTTCCATATCATTTCTTTTCGGATTTAGTCCTCTAGGTGAACGATCCGAAATTAAAGGAGAACTCAAATTTTCGAGATCGTTAAATAAATAACTTAATTCTGGACGAAGTGATGGATCCGACTGCCAAGCTAAAAATGTAAATTAAACCTTTAATTATTAAATTCGTAAATAAATTTATTAAATTGTTTAAAAAAAAATAAATCATACCTGCTTTAATAATGTTGCCATATTCTTTCTCAACTCCATATGAACTTAAAGGAAAATTTAAATGTTCTCTTTTACCGTTTAATACATGTTTTTGAATTTCAGAAATTTCCATATCTTTGTAGGGGAATCTTTGAAAAGCCAATTCCCAAAGTAACATTCCAAAACTAGGATTGCAGAACACGTTATGTTAATTTAAAATATCTTCGAATAAAAATAAGTCAATTTTCATCACCATATATACTTACCTAAATATCTCGCATTGTATGGTATATGGAACATAATCTTTATCTTTCCTTTCTTTCTTACTTTCATCCTTCTTCGACATCTGTTGTATCGAACTAACGGCGTTCGCAATTGCCATTTGTATTTTCTTTGAATTCATTTTCTCAGGAGCTAACCAACGAATGATTTGTGTAATATTGCTAATGCTGATAGTACTTGATTGAAAAGAAGATTTATATTTGAAATACGAAATTTTCGGTTCTAAAGTCTCAGTTATCAATATATTCTCGCATCTAATGTTGAGATTTACTTTAATTATCATATTCAATAAATTTCAAATTCTCAAGAATTCAAGTATAGATTAAATGTCTACCTAATATCTTGATGTAAAATTTGACTATATTGAGTTTTCCAGATGATTGTAAGATATATAAATAATATAGTTAGTAAGTAGTCTAAATTCAGAATTTCAATCAAATTAGCAATTTTTTTTACTAACCATCCATGGAGAAAAGCAATCCCACGACAAATATTTAATGCAATTTTTAATTTTCGAGGCCATTCAATATCAAATTTCTCATATAGTTCTCTCAAATTTCCATTTTCTGCCCAATCAAATACACTAAAAACGCTTCCATCCTTTTCACATAATCTATGAAAATTAATAATGTAATCACATTTTCCTAAATTACTCAAAATCGCTAATTCAGCATGAATCCTATTTGAAATTTGTGCTCCTGATTCTTCGATAATGAGTTTACATGCCACGTCTTGACCTCTATAAAGTTTTTTATGTATCTTGTGTTTATTATGTGCCAATACACTTGTCAAATTGCCGAAAGGTTCGTTTAATTCATTTGAATCAATCCTATTGATAGTAGGGTTGAAATCTTTTTTGGATGATTTGCCTTTTAAAGTTAAGATGAGTTCGAGAATATTACTAATCTTTTTATCAATTGTTGTCACGCCACCTTCAATTTTTTCTAAAAATTTGGTCATTTCGCTAATATCTTCTTGTAAAATTTCGATGTCCATCTTTCTTTCCTCCTCATTAGCAATTACCATTGCTAATTGTAAGTCTCCGACAACACTATCAAAATCTGTAATTAATTGTCGAAATCTATCTTGAATGTGAATGCTTGAAATAAATTTTCTGTAACCAGATAAATGAGTTACATCTTGTACAAATCCTTTAATATCTTTTAAAATAGCAACAAATCTTTCAAAAGAATAATAATATGATTGATTGCGAAATTTTTTTTCATTTTCTTGTTTACGTCGATTTAATGCTTTGACAGCTACCTCAGCTGCTTGCACTCTTTGTATTAACGCCGCGCATGATTTCTTATTATATTGGGCACTTTCATATGCTTTTTCAATTTGTTGCGTAAGTGAAGCTACTGCTGTTATCAAAGGAAGATAAGGTCCAACAGCCTCTCCTATGTTGCTTACGGCTTCTAAAACAAATTTAGAAGTGTCTACAACGGTTTCTTTAAAGTCTTTTAATCTAGAATTTTTGGGAGAGTCTGTGGCTTTAGATTTTGAAGATAAATTATTTATTTTTTCATTAAAATAATCAAATTTTTCATTCAAACTTCCAAGTTTTATAATAAAAGAAACTCTCAAATCTTCAAGATAGTTGAATAAATGATTTAATTCAGGACGAAAAGATGGATCTGGTTGCCAAGCTAAAGATAAATTTACGTTAAATTATTATATTTCGTTAAAATATAAACTTACTAAATTATCTTTTTTCTTTAATAAACTATACCAGCTTTTATAATGTCGCCATATTCTTTTTCAACATCATATGAACTTAAAGGAAAATTTAAATATTCTCTTTTACCAGTTAATACATGTTTTTGAATTTCAGAAATTTCCATATCTTTATAGGGAAATCTTTGAAAAGCTAATTCCCAAAGTAACATTCCAAAACTGAAATAGCAGAACATTTATATTAATTTGAAAATTTTTGAATAAATGTCAATTTTCAATACAACTGAATGTACATTTACCTAAATATCTCACATTGTATTGTATAAGGAACATAATCTTCTTTTTTCTTATTCAAATTTTCTTCTTCTTTCTTCGGGACCTGTTGTGTTGAACTAACAGCGGCAACAATTTCTTGATTTATTTCCTTTGAATTCATTTTCTCAGGAGCTAACCAACGAATGATTCGTGTAATGCTAGTAACGTTGTCTTGTAAAGCACGTGTATATTTAAAATTTGAGATTTTTGGATTCAGATTCTCAGTTATCAATATATTTTCGCATCTAATGTTAAGAATTTACTTTAATTATAATTATTCAAATAAATTACAAATTCTCGTGAAATAAATTATAATTAAATACCTACCTAATATCTTGATGCAAAATTTGACTAAATAAGTTTTTCAGGTAATTGAGGGATATATGAATAATATAATTAGCAATTTAGATATAGAAATTTCAATAAATCACTTTTTAACTTACCATCCATGAAGAAAAATAATCCCACAACAAATATTTAATGCAATTTTTAATTTCCAAGGCCACTCGATATCTATTGTCTTATATAATTCTCTTAAATTTCCATTTTCTGTCCATCCAAATATACCCAAAATGCCTCCTTCCATTTCACATAATCCATAAAACTTAATAATATAATCACATTTTCCTAAATAACTCAAAACTGCCAATTCTGCCTGAACTTTACTTGAAATTGATGGAACAGTTTCCGCAGGTTTGTCAAATTTATCAGACTTATTTTCTTTGACAATAAGTTTGCATGCCACAACTTGACCTCCATAAAGTTTTTTATGTGTATTACGTGACGATACAGCCGGCTGACTATCGTCAGGATCCAGCAATTCATTTGAATCAATTTTATTGATAAAAGGGTTGAAACCAATTTCGGATATTTTGCTCTTTAAAGTTAAGATGTCTTCGAAAATATCGTTAATCTTGTTATCTCTTGTCACACCACCTCCAATTTTTTCTAAAAACTTGGTCATTTGGTTTACATCATCTTGTAAAATAGCGATATTCATATTCCTTTCATTCTCATCAGCAATTACCATTGCTAATTGCAAGTCGCTGACGACATTATCAAATTCTGTTATTAATCGTAGGAATCTTTCTTTAATATGATCATTTGAAATAAATTTTCTGTAACCAGATAAATGAGTTACATCTTTAACAAATTCTTCAACTTCTCTCAAAATTGCAATGAATCTTTCAAAGGAAATATAATACATTGGCTTACAAAAATTTTTTTCATTTTCTCGTCTACTACGATTTAATGCTTGAACAGCTGCTTCGGCTGCTTGTACCCTTTGAATTTGTGCTTTACATGATTTCTTATTATATTGAGCATTTTCATATGCTTTTACAATTTGTTGCGTAAGCAATGATACTGCTGTTATCAAAGGCTGATAAGCAAGATATGTGATGGAGCTAATTTCGGTAGTACGTGTTGATAATGAACAATCATCATGATCATCTTTTAAGTTGTTTATTTCTTTATTAATAATTGTATTGTTTTTATTAATGATTGATTCAAGAGTTGTTACAACTTTATTGATACTTGGACGCTCATTTGGTTCAAATTTCCAACATTCTAATTAAGTAAATAAAATTTAATAATTGTTTTCAATTTTTAAATAATTAAATCTACTCATTGTTATTAATGTTATTTACCTTGATATAAATTACGATACAAATCGGGAGTTCCATCAATAACCTTTTCTCTTTTCCCCTTAAATATAGTCAAAGCTAAACTTGCATCATCAACTTTTGTATTTTTTTCATCTTTTACGTAAAATGGTTTATGACCACTTGAGATTTGCCACATAAGGACACCAATACTATATATATCAGACTTTTCATTTAATTCATATTTTTTATCAACATCGTCGTCATTTTGATTAAAAAACTCGAAACTTTTTGGGTCTATATAAGGTATCACACCATATACTTTTGATTCATTACTCGATTTTTCATCAATCATTTTTTTAGATAGACCAAAGTCGGCTAATTTGATATTTTTCCGATGTACAAGTATATTGTATGCATGCTTTAACCATATAAAAAATTTGCATTAATTTTTTTAATTTATTGAAAATAATTTAATAATATTTAATAATAAAATATTACCAGGTCACAATGAATAATGCCACAATTATGTATACATTCTACGGCACTTGCCAATTGTAACGCTAACTGATATTTGTCATTCCAATCAAGTTCATTAAAATGATTCTTCAAATAAACTTCCAATGTACCACTATCAGCATATTCCAAAACTAATGAATATTTTTTTTGCTGATAAATTTCATCTAAAAAAGCACGTAAAATTCTGTCAAATAGTCATTTTTTTTTTATTATCGTCGACCAAGTTATCACCAAGACTTACTAGCTTCATATGTAACTCCATAAAATCGTATAATATTTTCATGAATATCAACTTTCCGATGAGATTTTACCTATCACAAATATTTATTTTTATTTAATCAGTCTTTAATATAACTAAATTTAGCATAGTTAAAATGTCAATACCTCTTTAACAAATTTTTTAAGGGTCTGTTCATCATTATTAAACCATTTTAAAGCGACAGAATGGTTAGTATTTTTCCAAGTAGCACGGAAGACGCCTCCGGACGAACTACTTCCTATAGACGTTATATTTTTAAAGTCCGAATAATTAAAGTAATTGATGTTACCATCGGAAATTGAATTTTCTAACCAACTAATGGTATTTGACATTATTCAAAATAATAAGGTTCAAAAAAAAAAAAAAAAAATTTTAATGCAAATATATTTGTTGTATAACGATAATACCTTTTTTGTAAATCATTGAATATACTGTAATTATTTATGACTTGCAGAATTCGCCAGTTTGCTTTTATTATATTAATTCCATTTTTTCAACTTAGCTTCGCAACTTACATTAATATTTTAAATAGACTTATTATTTATTTTATACATTGCGATCATGGAAGGATGGCTTAAATATTTACAATAATATAAAGTTTTAGACATTAGAGTTTTAGTTCCCGTCACTGCCAAATTTCGTACTTGTGTAACATGGAATTATATATTTCTGTAAAGAAAGTCGGTGGTTTATTTCGTATTCACGAATTTATAACCCAATTCATGAGAATCATTTGGCATGCTCTTATAGCAGATTCACGGAGTTATTATTCTTCTAACAATATTCACATTTATGTACCTCGATGTAACAAGATTTTGCGTGTAATTATTTTATTAACTTTGCCACTTTAAGCATGATTTGGAATTCGGTAATCGGATTTAATAATTCATACTTGACTGGTTTAGAGAAACCAATCAAATTCTGGACCAATAACGATCACAAGACACAAAAACCACACGAAGATGATCTCTAATACGGATACACCATTTTGAAAATATTCAGTGGTCTTTCAATAAAAGTTGCTATATATAAATGGACACTGAAAACCAAAATTCCAAATTTTCATAGTTGCAGACTTATTTTAGCTAACTTTTAACGTCTTTTGACATAACTAATTTTCCACTAATAAAGCCAAATAATAAATTATCCAATATTTTTCAACTTTGTTGTTTGTTTTAGCATGTTTACAAACCATTCAAAGCCGTCACGTTAAATTTCCAGGGTAAGTGAGATACCTTTTAGACAAATTACAATAATCACAAGGTTATAGTCAATCATATAATAGTATATTTCAGATTTCAATTGAAAGATGCAAAGGATCTATTTATTACGATACAGGTAGACATTTAAAAAAAAAAGAGGGATCTTATATTTATTATCATATTCTTTTAGGATAAATCGTTTAAAACATAATAATTTCATAATTTCAATTTAATAACTGAAAATGTCAAAATTGGCTCAATTAAATGAGTGGTTAATATTTTTAATTTCATAATCAAAAAAAAGTATTAATAACCTCGTAAAATGAAAAAAAATGGAATTATTTAAACTTTGATAATTTTTATCGGTTTAAAATCCCTAATAACTGATAACGTATGTATTAATTTAGACTTTTAATTAGTAATTTATTAAACGAAAAACTATAATGTTAATTTTTGCTAATTAGTCGAATTACGATCAACTAACGTCCTGTATACTCCATAAAAATATCAATCTGATGACTATTAGGAAACGTGGTATAACAAGACTAATTACTTACTTATTGTGTATATTTTTGCGAAAATAAATCGCGTTATATATAACATAACGATATTTTCTGACAATAAACACATATCACAAAACAAATAATTTATAATGAATATATGATGTACTAAGTAATATACATTATAATAGCCCAATGACACATAATTTCGTGCTTATAATAGTACTTTCTTTTAAACTATCATATTAGTGAGGAAAATTTTACGCGATTTATTTCATACAAAAAGTTCTAGTTTTTCAAAGGATTTGCGAGAACTAAAAAACAAACAAACAAGCAATTTTAAAAAGTTTTGATTCGCTAAAATTTCGGAGAAACTATTAGATACCATTGTAAATACGTCACATTACACAATAATTGATTTTTAATTTATCTAACATAGCACATGCTTTTGGTTGACCCTTAACAGCTGCTAATTTTAAATAACTCAAGCCTTTCTCTTCATCTTTTGGTATACCCAATTTTCCATTATAATATAAATCACCCAAATTAAATTGAGCAGTATGATTTTCATTATCGGCAGCCATAGTTAAATATCTTACAAATTCATTTACGTCAAATTTATTTGGACTAATTTCTGATAAAGCAAACGCATATCTTAATTGGGCATCAGGAACTCCTCTATCAGCAGCTTCTTTAAATAATTCAGTTGCTTTCTTTAAATTTTTTTCAACAATATAACCTTCCACATAATAATAACCTAACCAATATTTTGCAACTTTGTTATTTATTTCAGCATGTTTTACAAAACATTCATAAGCTTTTTCTCGATTTCCATTTTTATGGGCTGTTATTCCATCTTCAAGTTTCATCATTGGAGAAATAATTTGTTCTAAACCTGGTTCTGGTGTACCTGGTCGCAAATCAACAGGCACTATTTCAATTTCATTTTTTTTCGGTTTTATTCCTCTATTTGAATCTTCAGAAATGAAAGGAGAGTTCAAATTTTCAAGATCGTTGAATAAATAACTTAATTCGGGGCGAAGAGATGGATCCGATTGCCATGCTAAAAATGTAAGATTTAACAAATTAATATCCTTTAAAATAAATGAATTTATTAAATTACATACCTGCTTTAATAATGTTGCCATATTCTTTTTCAATACCATGCGAATTTTGTGAAATTAAAGAAAATTTTAACTTTTCTCTTTTACCACTTAACACATGTTTTTGAATTTCAGATATTTCCATATATACATATGGGAGTTTCTGGAAAGCTAATTCCCAAAGTAACATTCCAAAACTAACGATAAAATTAAATTTATATAATTTAAAATAATTCAAAACAAGTTAAGTCAGTTTTCACTACATATATGTATTTACCTAAATATCTCGCATTGTATTGTATAAGGAACATAATGATCTTCATTCTCTTCTTTTAAATCTTCTTCTCTCTTCGGAATCTGTTGTGTTGATTTAGCAATTTCTTGATTTATTTTTCTTGAATTCATTTTCTCAGGAGCTAACCAACGAACTGTTTGTGTAATATTCTCAATGTTGGTGGTAGTGTTTGCTACTTGTAAAGCCCGAGTATATTTGAAATTCGAAATTTTTGGTTCTAGATTCTCGGTTATTAATATATTTTCGCATCTAACGTTAAGAATTAACTTAATTAACGATTTATTCAATAAATTTTAATAATATATTAACTAGACGTATATCTACCTAATATCATGATGTAAAATTTGACTATATCGCGTTTTCCAGGTAATTGTGAAATATATATAATTAGTAATCTAGATTCAAAATTTCAATTAATCCATTTTCGTTTACTTACCATCCATGAAGAAAAGTAATACCACGACAAATATTTTTTGCAAGTTTTAATTTTCGACACCATTCAATATCAAATTTCTCATATAGTTCTTTCAAATTTCCATTTTCAGTCCATTCAAACACACCGAAAGTGCTCCCTTCCATTTCACATACTCCATAAAAATTAATAATATAATCACATTTACCTAAATTACTCAAAATCGCTAGTTCTGCGCGAATTCTATTTAAATTTGCTTCTAATATTGATTTCATCCACGGTTGATCGTTTTTATTAAAGTTATCATATTCATCGATAATTTTACATGCCACTTCTTGATCTCTATAAACCTTTTTATATATTTTATTTTTATTATGTGTCAAAATAACTTTACCCTGATTACCGATAGGTTCTAATAACTCATTTGAATCAATTGTATTGATAATAGGATTAAAACTTCTTTCAGATGATTTGTTTTTTAAGGTTAAAATATGTTCGAAAACATTACTTATTTTTTTATCAACCGTCGTTACACCACCTTCAATTTTTTCCAAAAACGTTGTCATTTCGTAAATATCATCTTGCAAAATATTGATATCTATCCTTCTTTCTTCCTCATTAGCAATTACCATTGACAATTGTAAGTCATCAACAATATTGTCAAATTCTATAATTAATTGTTTAAATCTTTCTTTAATATAATCACCTGAAACAAACTTTCTATAACCAGATAATTGAGTTACATCTTGAACGAATGTTCTAATTTCTCTTAAATTGGCAACAAGTTTTTCAAAAGAAATATAATATGATTGTTTGCGAAATTTTTTTTCATATTTTTGTTTAAGTCGATTTAATGCTTGAACTGCTGCTTCTGCTGCTTCTGCTCTTTGTATCAATGCTGCACATGATTTCTTATTATACTGAGCAATTTTATATGCTTTTACAATTTGTTGTGTAAGTGAAGATACTGCTGCTATCAAAGGAAGGTAAGGGTATATGATAGAACTAATTTCGATGGAACGTGTTGGTAATGAATATTCCCGATCAACTTTATGATTTCTTGGGTTATTTTTTTCGACAATTGGTTTAAGAGTTGATACAACTTTCTGGATATTTGGACGATCATTTGGTTCAAAATTCCAACATTCTAAATAAATAAAATAAAGGTTAATTATTTTTCGTTCTTAAATAAAAAATTTAATATATTAATTACCTTGATATAAATTGCTATATACATCGGGAGTTCCATCAATAACCTCTTCTCTTTTCCCTTCCAGTATAGCTAATGCTAAACTTATATCATTATTATCATCATTCATATCTTTTGAACCTTTTATATAAAATGGTTTACGTCCACTTGAGATTTGCCACATTAGAACACCAACACTATATACATCAGATTTTTCATTTAATTCATAATAATTATTCTTATTTTTATAAATTTCGAAACTCTTTGGATCTGTATAAGGTATCATGCCATTTACTTTTGATCTATTACTTGATTCTTCTCCAACCATTTTTGAAAATCCAAAATCTGATACTCTAATACTTTTCTGATGTACAAATACATTGTACGCATTCTTTTAGTAATATAAAAAAAAATGGTATATATTAGCGGATTAATTATAATAATAATTGCAATTAACAAATTTAAATTAATAAAATTAATATATTACCAGATTACAATGAATGATGCCACAATGATGATGAATACATTCTACAGCGCTTGCTAATTGTAATGCTAATTGATATTTATCATTCCAATCAAGTTCATTAAAATGATTTTCCAAATAAGCATTTAATGTACCACTATCAGCATATTCAAAAACCAATGAATATTTTTTTGAATCTGAAAAAAAAAAAAAAAAATTTAATATTAAAATTATTAAAATTATTAAAATTATTTTATTAAAATTAATTTCTACCATTAACGATCATGTTAAACTTACTAGTTTCACAAGCGATCCCATAAAATCGTAAAATATTTTCATGAATATCAACTTTTCGATGAAATTTTATCTATAGAACAATGTACAAAAAAACAAAAAAGAGTATTTAATAAACCTTAAAACATGATTGACATAATTTTATATAATATTTTATGTACTTCTTTAATAACTTTTTCAAGAGTTTGTTCATCATTATTATAAGATTTTAAAGCGATAAATCGATTTTTCCAAGTAGCACAGAAAACGTCCCCAGACGAACCACTCCCTATAGATTTTATATCTTTAAAATCTGAATAATCATAGTGATTGATGTTATCATCGGAAATTGATTTTTCTAACCAACTAACGGTATTTGACATCATTTATTAAAAATAGAGTTCAAAATTAAAAAAAATTGAATTTATTATACAGCATATGTTGTGCATATGCTGTACAACGGTACTAACTTGCTTTTGTCGATTGAATAACTAATAACGAGTGGGCGTGGTTATTATGATCACGTGATCTTTAAATATTGTGGTGACATCCAATCGGAAACTGGGGGATAAATTAGTAAATCGGAAATCGGACATCGAGATTATTACATACGTTTTCATGTAAAAATGCATTCATTTGTAGACAATTGTAATGATTTATGGGGTTTAAAAAATATTTCTGATATTCCTCCTACATGATCGGCAAAATCTGAATAATTTCCATCGTAAACGTACTCTTACGAGAAAAAATATAAACGGAAAAAAGGAAACTTTTATTGCAGGGAACCGAAACATATATATATTATATAGGGGTCAGATGACTTTTAAATATATAATTTTTTTTTTACTAAGTGCAGAAGTATTCTATAAGGTCGATACGCAAAATTAGCGCAGAAAATAAGCAAACTCAATCTTCTGGCCTCTGATTTGAATAAATATGCAAATAGAGCTAAAATTTTCATTAAATATATCTGATATATTATATGAATTTAAATTCAAAATGGATCTATCAATATAATGCCTTAAATTCTATTTTGCATTTTTATACTATAGTTAAATTTATAAAATGCTTAATTAATAAGATCACATTTTCTTTAAACACATAAACATGACAAATAACTCGTAATAATATATATTATGATATATCATCCACAACTTAAAAACACGTTAAAAAATATGCAACCAAATAACTTGATTATAGTTAAAAAATACTCCCGTTGCATACAAATAAGAATCTTGCCTCATAAAATACTTCTATGATGGCTAGTACGAAATTGTTGATTCTATCCTAAATATATATTTCGGGGTATTACCTACATATTTAGGTCGGTTAACTCTCGGTTTATAGTTTGAACTTTATATGCTATTCATGTTATTTGTCAAAAAGAAAAATTTTATATAAACGCGTTACAATTATTTAGTTTCGAACTTAAAAAAGTCGAGTCAAAAGTTTTTTAGTTCGTGTTGTACAAAAAAAATCAGGCCAACCAAAATAAACAAAATCCAACCGAAAAATCTGACTATAATTGTTTTTTTAGAAAAACAATTGTCTCAAAACCGTAATAATTTTCATCAATGACTTTCGTTAAACTAGCTTTAGTTGTTGTTTATTAGCTAGCAATTCTGAATAACTTTTAAACCCTTTTTCTTAGTCCTTTTATATACTCAGAAACTCCTTATAAGCGATTAGTGTGGTTCTATTTCCATAAATCCTATTTAATAACAATATATCGCAACTTTATCATTTATTTAAAAATGGATCTAGGCCATAAAAACCGACAAATGATCCCGATCATTAAAATCGCGAAACTATCAAATCTCGATTAGTACAAATTATCGACGACGAAACACAATAATATTTTGATCGGATCAGAATCTCACCAAATTAAACAGTAATTGATAAGAGTTTTCCATTAATATTTTATTTTCATGTAAAACAATTTTCAAAATCATTTTCGGTCGAGGATCAACCAAAAATACATATTTTTATAATTAACTGTTAAAGTAGAAATGGGATTTTAATGTTAAAATAATAAACACCTTCCTGTCGAGATTTGAAGCTGTCGAAGTTTTTACTATTTGGGATTGTATTTTATAAGTTTTTATCAAATCTTCTTACCTATGTGATATTTAGTATCACTTTATGTGTACATAAAATTTCAAAATCATAATGTAATTAATTTAAAAAGAAGAAATGGACCTGATCATCAAACTAAAAAAAATAAATTTAAAAAAGCTAAAAAAGCTGCCATATCATTTGAAATAATAACAATGTATCATGTCAACTTTGATAATGTACCACATATCGGCGGATTTGGTTCATCGCAATTAGACATTTTTACTTAAATCATCAAATCGATCAGCATATACGAGATTTCATATCAGGTGAATTAGATCAATTGAAAAATTTTTTTTTTGATTTCACTTCACGTTAAACAAAAAAACTTAATATAAAAACCCGTTTTAACCCATCTAACATAGTTAACAACGCATATAACTCATGGTAGGTCATTTTATAAGTTGTATGAATAGTTATAGTAAATAGTTTTTTTTATTTTTTAGTTGTTTTTTTCTATTTCTATTTTTTTCTTTTCTGTCATTTTTTCTTAAAAAAATATTGTTCTAACTTCTTTTTTTTCTTTTGTAGTTACCTATGTAAAAAGACATTTTTAGAGATAAACATTAAAAGAAGCTAAAATTTGTTTCTTCAACACTTTTTACCTTTATTCTATCATAGTGAAGGATTTTTTTGAACGATTTTTAATTAGGGTGGCTTAGCAATAACACGTGATATTGTAAATGAACCAAACCCGCCCATATGAAATTTTTAGACGATTTTTTTAGGATTAACATCGTACGAGCCTGAAAGAAAATCTAGCGTTTTTAAACAATTCTTTAATAATCTAAAAGTTGTAGTTTATTGATGAAATTGCATTCTCATATTTTGGTCTTTGTACTGTCAAAAAAAACTTTGCATCTTAATAAACAATTGTTATTGCTATATATTATTAAATGAATGATTGACTGTCATTGTACAAGCGTATTCAAATATTTTCATAAAAACGAATATAAAATGAAGTATTAAAAAGCAATTTTAGACTTCTTTTCATATTCTCCTTTAAAACATCTTTACAAATAAGAAACTAAAAAAAAAAAGATAGTCAAATTAAACAAAAAGAAAGAAATAAAAAATAAAAATAAAAATATAACAAAAACCAAAAAAAAAGTTAAATATTTATACAACTTATAAAATGATACACCTTAAGTTAGATGGGTTTGTTATTATGTTACAAATTGGGTTAGAACTGGTTTTTTCGTTAAGTTTTTTCCAATATCAAAATTTAAATTGATCTACGAATTCACCTGATGAAATCCCGACGCAAAAATATTATTAAAGTAAAATGTTTATATTATGGTAGTAGAGTTAGATAAAAATAATTTCTTTCTCAAATCTTAATATTAATAAAGTGTTGGAGATATTTTGCATTAAGTCCAAATTTAACTGGACTATTGGATCTACATTTGTTTCCAATTGTTTTTGACATATGATTAATGAATTAATTCAAATTTATTTAAACATAGCAACATACTTATGATTTTTTATTATTTGCTATTTGAATTTAGACATAATTATGATACTAATTAATATGAATCCCAAGTATATGAATACTGTACAAGTACAACATGAAACATATTTATTACTTTTATGTTAAGAGCTATGAAAATATGAAGCTGTTTACAGGCCATTATTATGGTAAAATTTAATGAGAAAGCAAAAAAAAATAAAAATTTATGTTAAATATCCAAGGAGTCAGAATACAAGTTTTAAAAATGATTAGCATTTACCGTAATTAAAAATTTGATGTTAATTGGACTATAGTCAATTGAATAGTCAATTGGACAGTCCAAAAATATATGGGACAAAGTGTCCAATCCAATTGTTCAAATGTTTTCCAATTGGACATCATTGGATCCCGTTATGGAATTTTGATAAAATTTCATTTACCTAAATTTTGTGTATATTATTCTTGGCATCAGAATCATAAGATCCATTTATTAAAACATGTATACAAGATATAGTTATTCAATAAAGACCCAGTGCATACTTCTAAGTAACAAAGTTCTCATGCATACCCTTTTTTCAAGGAAACACATACATGACTTAGTTAGTCTGGTATATTCTAGACTTACCCAATTTACCCATTAAGTTACATCACCAATTCGCAATCACTATTACCAATCTGTTTCAATCTAATTTATTAAAATAAAGCTACCGCTTTTTTATATATTATAATATTTTTCATCCACCTTGTTTTTTTGACTTTCAAATACAAATTTTTTTCCAAGAACAGGAATTTCACATTTACTGTTGTACAGTCATAAAACATTTAAAGAAATAGCAAAATAGCAAAAATCTATAATAATTTTGATTCAAAAATATCATTCAAATAAATAAAATTAGTAAACGATTTGAATAAGGAAGAAGTGCATTGAATGAACTAATGTAAAATGGTTCGTTGAAATGGTACTTCAAAGTTAAAAGTTACGAAAGCAAAAAAAAATCTCCTCTTCCTGTTTAATAACAATCACGCCATCAATATTAGAAAACGGAAACTGTTATTAAGTCCGAAGTGACATCTGGATTCTGGACATTTATAGTCCTTCGGACTAGTAACTAGGGATGGGACCGTTAAAAGGTCCGAAGCAGACTATGAATTTCTCACAAGTAATTAGATCTCATAAAATCGAGCACTTAATTTTTTGTGATTAAAAAATACTCATGATTATTCACAAATGAAATAAGTAACATAATGTATGCCAACTTTGAGTTTATCATAGTCGACATTAAAACCAATAGTATTTGTTTCATTAACGTTAACCGTAAAAGAATCAGAAAGAGTCTTTCCTAAATGCACATTAAATATTATTTTAAATCGCCTTCCTATCTTACTCTTAAAAAACAAAGTACATAGTGTAATTTACTATTACCGGGTGTAATTCTATGCCGACTAATAATTGATCATGTGTAACATTGCATATCACAGGTGTGCAGAAACATTTTTATCACGTGTCGATCCTTTTTTACTATTTTACCAAATTAGGGTTGCGATAAATCGGGTTTAAACTGGTCATTTTAAACTCGAATGTTACAGCTGATTTCATAATGTATAGGACACATTTCTTTTTTTTTGCTGAGAGTAACTCGGCAAAACTCGGTAAAGATCAAAATGAAATAAAGACTATACTCCGCTATACTCGGATTAGTGCTCCGAATCTAATGATATAATTTTTACCTTCTTCTGAGTTTTACCAGGTTTTGCTGAATGTAAATAAAAATGAATGTGTCTCATAAATTATGAAATCAGCTATAATTTCTCATTAATCATTTGAATCTATGAATTTAAGTAATATAAATTTAGCAATACAAGCTACCTAAATCACCAAAATTAAATTTGTAGATCCACAACTGCTTGTACTGCCTAAACGATAACCGGTTTAAAACTGATTATCGTACCTACACCAAACGTAGTTAGTTATACAAATATTAAATTGTTACCCATTCATTTTATGCATCAATGCCCTTGTACATTTTTTATTCAGAAATGATCCTCTAATTTATAATACCAAACCGGTTACATTGAGAATTTTTTAATTTTTTTTTTTTTTTTTTTAATTTATAGTAAATGAGTCTAAATCTTAAAAAATTTCTCAATGAAAAGGATCGAAGAGATAAAATAAAAGTACAAATAAATGGCTTTCATTCTGTGCCAGTCCTTTTAAATCCTAACGAGAATTTATTAAAGATTCGTCAAGAACTTGAAAAAGATCCGCATATTTCAACAAATTACACATTATTATTTGCAATAAAAAAAAGTGGAATAGCAAGGGAGGATGAAAAAAATTGGAATTTAAATGAAATAATTGGCGATGATAAAATTTTGTATTTAGTAAAAAATTCAACTCCTAATTTGAAAATTTTGAATAAAAATTTTTTAGTTAAAATTAAAGTTCAGAAGTGTGACTTGGATCCTGAAGTAGTCCATTTAAAGCTTAACGAGAATTTATCAAATATTCGTCAAGAACTTGAAAATTATTCGCATATTTCAATGAATGATACATTATTATTTGCAAAGGATAAAAGTAGAATAGCAAAGGAATATGAAAAAGATTGGAATTTAAATGATATTGTACAAACAATTAGTGATAATAAAATTTTGTATTTAGTAGAAATTTCAACTTCCAATTTGAGAATTTTGAAAAAAAATCCTTTAAAAGTTGAAATTAAAGTCCAAAAGTATGGCTTGAAGCCTGGAATAATCGTTCATTTAAAGTTTAAAGAGCATTTACCAAATATTCGTCAAGAACTTGAAAATAATTTGTGTATTTCAATGAACGTGCACTTGCACTATGTCGCATAGGGTATCTTTCAAGACTGCCCATTAATGCAATAGGCTTTGGTGGCAAAGGAGGAGGGGTCAATGAACGTGGCTTATTCATCAAGATTCCCTTTGGGAATAGTAACTCTAATATTGGACAGGCTTTTTTGGAAAAGGAGTTAAGAAAGTATTGCTCATACAGATATTTTTTTGCTGGTTATAAATATAGTAAGGCTTGCTAGACATAGTGTTTATATTACTTTGCACCTTATGCTTTTGCCTGATACGTCTAATTCTATTTGATATATTTTTTAACCACATCTCATATCGATGGATTGCCTTCTTTAAGAAATAGCAAGGTAGAGAATTATTTTTCAGCTTCATGTAGTCTTCGAAGCTCGTATCACAATATTCATTTTCAGTACATTTTGTACGTTGTAGCGTGAAAATTACAGTAGCAAAGATAATTAAGTGATAATACAATAGACAGAGAAATTACACAAAGGAATGGATAAATTATTAGCTGAATCACATGATATAACTGAAGAGTAATACCAAAAACACATGATATAACTGAAGGGTAACACCAAGAACATATGATATAACTGAATAGTAATACAAGAATATATGATATAACTGAATAGTAATACAAATTATTTTTAGTTTAGTTTATCTTTAGAATAGTTTACCTAAAATAGTTTAGTTTACTTTCTTTTATTTACTTTCGATTATTCATTTATTTTTAGAAATAGAAAAGATAGAATAATTAGGAAGGAAAATAGATAGATTTAAATGAAAATGGAGAAATGAAGTTCTGGATCTTTCCAGATAATTTAATAACTCTAACATTTTCGACAATGAAAGAAGGAACCTAGAAGAAAAAGATAATTTTCAATATAATCTTCGAAGGAAAATAGAGGAATTCTAAATTTTTCCAACGACATAATAATAACAATGAATCACCATATATAGAAAACAAGAAGATGGATCTTAGAGGAAAAGATATTTTCTCTTACAATCTTCAAAATAGATCCTAATGGAAAATTCAATGTCAAGAAATGCCAAGGATGACTCATTTTTAATCATCGAACTTTTCAATTATTCACTTGGAAATAAAATGGAGGAAAGGAAAATTATATGGAAAAATTGAAGGAAAATATGCAGGAAAATTATCTATAAAAAGAGTTGGAAATCCAAAATAAACAGTGTTCGTTCTTTTCTCAACTCTTGACTATGATATAATAAGGAATAAAGAAGGGGAAAACTCTACTTAAACGGAATTTGGGAAAAAGGAAGAAAGGAAGTAACGAAGGAAATTATGCAGAAATAGAATTTGAAAATTAATGTTTAGTTTAGAAATTTCTTTTAATTAATAAACTTATAATTAATTCATGAATGGAAACTGATTAAATTTGGGAGTACGATAAAGAATTAATTTTACTTGTTAAAAACTTTCTTTATAATATTAGATATGTTAAGTAAAGAGTGAAGTTATACTTGTTTAAAAGTTTAAGTGTTATGAAAGTAATGGTGAAAGCTCTCTCAAAATGAAAGTTAAAGAAAATGTAGTTAAGGGTAAACCAGAGAAAATCCTTGGTATTTGAGATACCTAAAAATAATGTTGTAATAAGAGTATATGAGAGAAGCATTAAGAGAGCCAAAAGAAAACATAAAGAGAAATATTGTAATGTAAAGAAAAAGGAAAATCTAAACCAAGCATATTATGAGTTTTAGTATGGAGAACCAGCGTGGCGCAGTATTATTATACTGATAGAATGGTCATTTCCCTCCACAACGTCAATGTTTATCCATAAAGAATGCATGAAAATACTCATACCTGCTTCCTAATTTGGAATAGATGAGCTGATTACAAGAATAGCATATTCCTATATTTATTCTGAATCAAACATTACACTGATATAATAAATATGTTTGTTTTCTTGCAATAGGATATTACTTATTATAATCAGTTAAAAGATGATTTTTTCTATATACCATTAATGTGTCCCAAATTTGATCTTTCCAATCTGATGAAGTCTCATTCTCACGCATTCTAGGAAGATCATAGTTAACATGCGAATCAGTCAAACTTAAATGTATATAGGGGTCAGAATATACCATATTTATCGATTTGTAGCATTTTTAGCGATTTATAGTGATTCTTTATCAACTTATACTAAAGAATAATATGATTTAAATTTATACAGATTTGTTATTATTGTAGCTGATTTGAGAGACTTCATACTGCTAAATTCAAATTCATTTTTTATTCGACTACAAACAGACCAGAAATTTATATAGGATCATTTACGATGTTCACATACGTTTGTGGATTTAGAATGATTTTGCCTGATGTCATATTTATCATTGTATTACAGATATCACCCTAGTTCCCAGGCAACCTTCTCAGTTTCCAGTTCCCGCAACTCAAATCATGAGATGATTGTCCCTTTTTTGTTTTCTGGAATTATATATGGCATTGTACAGAATCACTATTTATTATTTGGGTGCACTATCATACATGTTAAAAAAATGCTAGGTGAAACCTATTTAAATTTCTATGAGAACTACTACACTTTACAGCTAGTAAAAATTTTTATTGATATATCTACATATTACATAATATAATTTACAAAAATTTACGCATTTTTATCAAGAAAAAAAAAATCACTTATATTTCCTGCAAATCAAAGATCAAGGAAGGCGGAATTGCATAAATACTTGGATTGATCATCTGGCTCAATGTAATTAATAAAAACATTAATTGTTTCAGCACTTTAAGTAAATGAAGGCATCATTAGTCTTAACAAGACTTGTATTGTTGAACATGAGATATTTGCTCTCAAAATTTTTGATGAAGCCCTAGCTCCCAAGACAATTTCAGATCTTGAATTAGTTCTGTATTTTGGATCAGTTCCAGATCCTGAATAAGTTTTAGGTCTTGATAATACTCCAACTGAAGTTATTTTTGGAATCTTTGATGATTGTGATTTCTCTGGTATGTTAGATGATGCTGTCATTCTACATTAAGTTGTTGTATTGCTAGAAAAAAAAAAAAGGTATTTTAATCTGAGATATTAGCATTTTTACATACCAGGAAAGAGCATGAACTCAAAGGAAATAAATATCTGGTTCTTTCCAAAATTCTGTGGAGAACTCTTCATAATATTTTTCTCCAATAAGGCTCCTCTTATTTTTAGTCCCTTTCTTATAGACTTTGGTCATCTGATCAAAGTTGGCTAAGTAATATGATAGTCTATCAGCAAAGTGAATAGATCATAAAACTTACATAGTATGCTTGAATTAGAACTAAAAATTTTTTCTCCAGTAAAGTAGTTCGTATTATATCTATAGTTAATATCATTTGTGTTTTCTTCCCGAAGTTTCTCTTGTTATTGTGTACATGTTTTTTTGCAGATACACAAGAGTGACTTATGTGATTACTTACTAGCCAGTTATAAGCTTGATGCTTCACATATACAGTGTGTAACAAAAAAAACTGGAATATCATTTTTGTAATAAAAATGCAAATTGTATGCTCAAAATTAATCCAATTTACATTATGTAAATTGCATAATAAACCCATGACCAAGATCCACATTATGATATCTTTTATAGTTATAAACACTTTATTATTTTTTGAAAGATTTAGCAATAAACATTTACCTTCAAACAGAAAAATATAGCAAAAAAACATTTTAAGTTTATGAACCATTTTTGAATTGAATTTAATTTAAAAACATTCAAATATTATCAAGAATAATGTAAAAAAGTTGGTATCAAAAAATCAGCAGTATGGAAACAATCATGATAAAATGATGGGAATTTTATTCTTCAAATTTTCTCAATTCTAGTATATAGTAAAAAAGCTAAAAAATGAGTCAAATTACAAAAATGCCTGTAGTTTACTCAAAATAAATTCAATTTTTATCATTTAAAATGCAAATGTTAGGGCTACATTGTGATATCTTTCAGGATCATAATGCTTTTTACTTCTTGAGATAATTAGCTACAAATATTAATTTTTAAAGAAAAAATGCAATGTAAAATTTGTAAATTAAAAGTGTATACAAATTTCACTGGAAATTTCTCAAATTTTATCAAGACTGTTGGAAAAGCATAAATCAAAAAAAATTTTTTGACAATCTATATTATTTTATACAAATAAATACATATTAATTCTAAATTCATTATAATGTGGTTTAATCCAAAAAAAATATATTATTATAAGCTTAAATATAAAAAAATCATTAAACTAAATTTAATTTTAATTTATCGTTAATAAAATCTACATGTTTCCAGCTCTCAAATAAGCTATTTCACATATAATTTGGTGCGATCGTCATGGTGTTATAGCCAATTATTTAATTCCGGTTTTTTTTGTTACACACTGTACATGTTCTGAAATGCTAGAACCGCTAAATAACTAATGAACAATAGCTAAATTAAGCGGGTTAGCCATTTTTATTCGATCACAGTAGATAATAAAAATTTATAATCACAAAAAAAAAATCGATATAGTATTTCTTATTTTTCATTTATCTGTAAACTATCTCAACGTAGAATTTTTATTACTGTTACATATTGTTACATATCATACATAAATAATATAAACAGCACAGCCAACAGAATGATTGTTCATAATCATGAGACGTTGATTGATATCTCGTTATCAATCGTGTTAATAGTAAATTTTGTGCATCCCGCATTGTACTTTACATTCACTAAAGTGACGTCTTCCGGAACATTAATCACAGCTGGAGTTGATCCACCATCATGGTAGAAATTAACCAAGTATATGTTCATTCTAAAATATTCAGCATATCTTTTAGCCTGTTTCACCGGGTCTTTAAACTGAGCCGAAGATATTTTTTCGACTTTAAACTCATAACCACACCAATTGTTATTATTTTGAATCACCATTAAATCAAGTGCTTCATGCTCCCGTATCCTTACTTCGAACAAGCAATCCATTGAAATTGGAAGCAGCTCATTAATAACACAGAAAACTGCTGCTTGGAAAGCTTTTTCCGACGGGCCATGCAGATTTCTTACTCGTTCATTTATGATTGTAGCAGGTGTAATATTTTGTAATGCATGTGCTAACAGAGAGAGAGGGTCTTTCACGTCTTGTATTTGCAAAGAATTCCCTGGCTTCGGCCAAACCTCCCGAAAGACAACACGAAAAATAACATTACTCGTGAAAGAAACTCTATTAGCTCCTCTTAGACTTCTATCTTTTGTTAATGGTACAAGAATGCCAATATTAAGTAAGTACTTGACAATCTCACTGAGATTTGATAGATCTACTATCCAAGATCCATCTTTGATTGCCGTGAAGCCGCGAACATGTGCTAGATCTGTTGAGTTCATCCTTCGCAATGCTTTTATAATTTTAACATGCGTCCCATTTAGATAATTTTCCAAATTTTCTTTTAATAAAAGGTTCCATTCGATCGGTGAATTCGTCCGATAATCGTGGTAGAGCTTTAATAAAATCATAAAGGACGCCGGATGTCCGAAGGATTCACGCATGATGACTGACTGTATATCGATCGGGATGATCTCATCAAAGAATTCACTGTACAAACGGAAGAGTTTACCCAACTCTTCAGTTGTGAAAAATGGCATCGGGAGGAAAGTGGCTTTGTTGTAAGGAGAACCTAGTGGGTTATCATCGCTCAACAAATCTACGACTTTAAAGGTGCCTACACAAACATAGGTTACATTTTTGGAAGAGAGTGATCTGAAGAAATCACTTGACGCATTGTAAAGTTCCTGAGATTCAAAGATATACTGGAACTCATCCACTAGGAGATACAAACGATCTTTAAATTCACTCAGATATTCGTTAAAACTTAATTCGTCAACGGTTTCCCTAAAGAGATGACGTGACAAATAACGGAAAAAACCACCCCGCGCCCCATACTGAATTATATGTCCTTTTACATCCGTCATGTCGAAACGTGCAACATTCAAGTGATGTTCACGTAGCATCTCTTCAAGTGCAATTAAGAAAGACGTTTTTCCGCTTTGATACGGACCGTGTATCACAAACGATTTTTCTTCTTTAATTCCATTTTTTACTGTATTGAATATCTCTCGTTCATATATTGGAAGAGCTAGCCTGCCACTGTAATGAAATATCGGTCCTTCGGTTGATATAAATGAGTTATTGAGTTTTCTCTTTCTAGACATTTTTTGATCTAATTATGTGCAATAGGACGAAAATATGTAAATAATACAAAACTAGGAATAACACAAAATGTCACGTTTGAGTTGACCAATCATTACGACGCAAAGGCATACCTTGATGTTCATCTAAATTGAGTTAGGAGACCAAAAAAAGCAAAGTTAGTTACCGGACAAGACAATGTCATGACCAATCATTGCGAGTTACGACGTAAAAGAAGTGTGACAAAGAACAAAAAAAATTTTAACCATGGCGTCACAAACAGTAGTAACGGCAAATATTTTATCTAACATACCGGATATACTTTTAATAAAACTCTTTAAAAATCTTTGTTTAGACTCTATTGTTTCATATCTTTTAAGGGCCGAAAGAAGTATTTCTTCTTTTTCACAATTGTGGATTAGATAAATTTGTAATTTATCCATTTCCTCTTCTTCAAGTTTAAAGCTTTTAATAATTTTGTAAAACTCTGACATAGTTGCCAAAGATATTTGTGAAAGAAGTAAATATAATAAATGAAAAAACGATTTTAAGGAGAGATTTATTTACTATATATATGTGATTTATAATAAACTTTTATTAATGTGAACGCGTTGTTAAACTTCAATAAACTACTAAACTTCACTGATTATTAATTGTATTAATTGAGAACGCGTTTTGTAAATCAGAACTCTGATTAATATCGGTTCATCTGTTGATAAAAATAAACTATTTTCTGACCAATATCTAAAAAATTTGAGTCATCATGAAATATTTTGAATTAAATAATATCTTATTAAAATCATATATTGTCTGCTTTAAATGTCATTTTGCGTAAATATAATGCCACACAAACTTTATTAATTCAGATGTGGAAAATATTAGAGAAGCGAATGAAATGTATGATGCTATCAAAGAGGGAGGGAGTACGCGGATCCTAGGCCATTTAATGCGAGTCCCAACATCAAGTTATTTCTTACATTTACGAAAAGTATCTATAACTAATTTATTTATACTTCTATTGCTAAATGCTAATTATGTGATTCTCACCCCCACGGCCTTTTACTATATTAAATTTCCGAAGTAAATTGTCCCACCCATATATGCAGTATTTTTTTTCTATCCCAACACAAAATATTATTTCTCGAAAGTCTGAGATTAAGAAATTTCGAACCTATAATATAATTACGGAAGTATTAGCAACTGAGGTAAAAAAAAATAATACAATAACGATTTACACTTACTATCACGATTCATTTTACATAATTCCATTCCGCCTCATACAAGATATTTATTGCTTAATTTTTTCTGCGTTATCGCCGGTAAGATACTGCGCAAAGTTTTAAAGAATTCGGCACGTGAAGATGCTTAATTTTTTGATGCACTGCGCCAGACTTTTGCTGTGCCGTTGCATGTGACGAGATTCAGAGTAATTTCACTGCGCCTATTATACGCGTGATGATGGTCAGTGATTTTCTCGGCGAAGATCAAAATGCCGATATATAGTAAGAAAAGTAATGTGTCCGTTTCATTTTGGAACATCTATAAAGGTGGGAAAATCGATTAACATAATGATGGCATGTTTCAAGAAGTTAGTCCTCATTTCATCAATAGCAACTACCTTCAGTCTATTGGGTTATTAATAAAGGCTGTGAGATCTCCTTCTTTCCTTCTTAAAGAATCACATATAGTGAAGCAGCCCGGAACTGTAGATTCCGTGTTACTGACATCTACCGGATTTTAATAACTGTATAGCATCTTTAAAATGGTATCTTATGAACAATTCACTAATATTAAATATTTAGCAGAAGATGGATTCAGTATTTATTAAAATATACCAGTAAAACGAAATGAATATATTTTAAAATAGTAAAGGTGCTAAATATTTATATTAGCGTTAAATTTGAGGGGACTGCGGGTGAAGGCTCCAGTTTGTGTCTAGTTATAGCTATTACTGACATGTAAATCAAATAATCAAATTTTATTTGAAATTAAAATTTTAGTGAATGATATTAATAAATATGAAAGATAAATTACAAATACGCACTTGCAATTGTTCGGTTGTTGATCATATTTGAGAAAATGAGATGAAATCAGCTCGTTATTATCAAATTATGATGTCAGTTTTATTTTTCTAATTTATTGGTGTATCTAAATTTCAATCGGTACACACGAACACAGGTGAAGTGAAAGAAATATTACATATAGAGCATTAATTGTATTAAAAATAATATTCTTTCTTCTAATACTAATAATAGATAATAAAGTTTTTTAATTTTTTAGATGTACAAAAATTGTAATGATATTTATTTTTATCGAAATTATAGGTATATACTTATTATTTATGCCGCATGATTCATATCCACTTATTTTACTTCTCTACTATTTATTCTTATTGTATCTGAAAAATTAATAATTATTTTACTCATTTTATTTTTTTTTTACGATTTGCATGCATACATGTCAGAAAATAAATGATTTATTATTATTAAATTCAAAGAAATATTTTTTTGTAGCTTCTTGTATTTACACAAAAATGTATTAATTTAAATATCTTATACGAAGTTATTGATCGTCTATCTTTCTGCTGCAAAATACAAAAGTAAAAGACTTGTGCGCTTCGATTTGCTTTAAAATATAATATATGAACTGTTTCAAAGTTGAGTTCTTCTGGATAGATTATGATCGTTGACAATACTATCTATAGGATAGCACAAAATTTAAGACAAACATAGAACATGTCTTTCTCTGTCCCTTCGTATACCCGATAGCCTGCTTAACTGCACTACATATTAGAAACCTTATTAACCTTGCATTTAAATCCGTATTCATTACTATTACATATCCCATTGACATAGTCGGAAAGAATGTAGATTGGCAGTCAAGGAATGGAAGATTACATGATGAATGAATTTTAAAAGTTCTAAAACCTTTCAGGAGTATTTGAGATTCTTTAATATCTTATATTGTTGCTAAATTCCTATACTGTAATACTTGGTAGATAATGAAAGGAAAATGTTGGACGTAAACCAAAATATTTGCTGTCTAGAGCTAATTGTTTGTAGATGCAAGATGACGTTTAATTCACTCTCATTGATTTCTGATACATTCAAAGTCCCACTTTGTGAGAAGCATCCTAAAAGCTTCTTTGTATTTTCAATCAAGTTGGTACCATTAGAATCGGATAGATATTTTTCAATATGATTAACCGCTTCAATTTGTTGAGTTGTTGGGTTGCATCTAAACTTCTATACCAAGCCTGCGTGACCATCAATAATACTAAAAAACATCATCTAGAACTTCATTACTTATAATACTAATATGTCTATTTATTTAAATGTCATTGAAAAACAACATATGCTGTTCTTTGGTGAAATCAGATGCCTGAATCGTTTCAGCTGAGTTTGATATTCTAGAAGGTGTTTCTATTATGTGATAAACTTCTTCATGTGACAAACCATTACTGTTCTCTTATGGACCTTTCTAGTTGGTGTAATTTCATCTCTTATCAGTTAACGAACAAGGTCATGTTTGTTTAACTCTCTATTTTTTAGTCAAAGATTCAATCTCAATCGACCTACCACTTATAAATTTGGTGAATAGTGAGTTCTCTTATTTGATAGGCCGCATCTTCAATGCTGTTGTTTTTTCTGTTAGGTAAAATCGATCAAATTCATCAACCATGATTACTGTCTTCTTATAATTTTTCTTGATTCCATCATGTTAATCGTAAATCGGTACAGTTTTTATATGGATCTAAAGAAAGTAGTTTGCACAGCCCTGCAACCCAACTAGGAATCCATTCGCTAACGTTGAAGCATGTGCATAAAAATGATTCTTTCTATTGTCTCTTATATAAGACTAATTATCGTAGGGGCTATTGTCATACACAAAGAGTAATGAATAGACTATAAATATAGAATTGAAAATAAATCTAATCTAAGAATAATAATTAATAAATGTACGTTCTAAAAGCTAGACTCTTCATCTTATAGCTTTAAGCCAGGCCGACAAGCCGTTTAAACTGTAGTTTAGCATTTGATTTCGCGTATCTCGACTAAATAATAGTATAGACAGACTTATAGTACGAATAGACTTATTTTACTGATACTGTAATATCAAACCATGCAATATTAGATATGTCAATTGAAACTCTTTTTTTTTACATATACAATATAAAAATGTTATTTTCGCTTTCCAAATTTTCTATTTTTTTTTTATTGAACCGATCTACAATTTATAGATATATATAATTTTTAAAAAAATTTACCGTATATACAAGAAAGGAAAAAAAAACTAACTAAAAAGGAAAAGAATTCAAGAAAAAAAAAGTCTATTCAAAACTAAAAAAAAATTGATAAATAAAAACAAATAACAAAGAAAAAGAATTCTATAATGTTATATATAATATAAGTTTAAAATATTATATTTTAAAATCCAAGTAATGATTCTCTTTTTTTTTTGTTAATTGAAAAAAAAACAATTTTTTTTTTCTTGAAAAAAAGAAAAAGAAAGTTAGATCTTTTTTTTTTAACTGAAAATTTTTTTGTTAACCAAAATTTTTATTATAAATGTTCTTACTTTTTTGACACTTAATAATAATACTTATTCGGAAAAACAAATCAAGATCTTAGTTCTGTATGAAAATAAATTTAAAAGAAAAAAAAAAAGATGGAGAGAACAAAAAGATTGAATCAGAAATAAAATCAAATATTTTACAAAAAAAAAAAAATTCAAAATTGTTAATCTCCTAAAAATTTTTTTTAAAAAAAAAAGAACAAAATTTCTCCTTTATAGTATTTCTATGCAAGATAATTGATTACAATTCAATCTTGACTTCTGTTAAATCATCCGAGATTTTATCTTTCATAATGAAATTTACTTCAGAATTTAAGTGAACTTCTTTAAGATGCTTTTTCAATTCTAATCTATCATTAAATGATCTTTTGCAGAAATTCCATTCACAAAAATAGTTCATTTTTTGAAATGATTTGACAGGACTTCTTGCAATTACCTTGAATTTTCTTCCGGTGGCAGCGGATGATGTAGAATTCAATGATGTACGAGGCGTAGCACCTTTAATTTGTCCAATACGCGTCGAATTAGTAGTAGTTGTTGGTAATCTTCGTAAATTTGTATTTCCTCCAACAAAAGAAGTTGGATTTCTGAAAGTGTTTTGATTTTCGACAAATCTATTGTTATTATAGTTGTTATTCGGCAAACTTGTAAATAAAGGAACCGATGATAATCCTTGAACATTCGTATTAGTATTAACGTTTCCTATAATCATTTTAAAATATAAGTATATAAAGAAAGAAAAAATTATCAAATAATTTAACAATATTTCTAACATTACCATGAGTTGAATTGGTTTCAATAGGCCAGATTTCCATTCTTTGAGTAGAATCTTCACTCTGATTATCTCTATTTTGATTATTTTGATTCTGTAATGATGACAATATTCTTTCTCTCAACAAATTCGTGGTCTCTTGAGAATTAGAAGTAAACAACGTAGATGATGAATCATAATTTTTGAGAACCTCTTCAGCAGTTAATTTTTTAACTTCAAGCATTAACTTTGCAGTTTCTTCCGCGATAGCTGAATTCTCCTCAGCCATTCTCAATCTTGTTTCTTGTAACTTATTTTGTAATTTCAAACTTTCAATTTGATGATTCAACATTTCATGTTCATCATGAATACTAATACTGCTAGTTCTTTTTATCTTAACTACTTCCTGATTGATTGTCTCCCTTAATTTATCAATTTCCTTGTTGATATTACTTCTCTGATTAATTAATTCTTGTAAAGAATTTTGAAGTTGTGAAAATTTATGACATTCATCCTGCATCAATATGACACCATTCTTCGCTAAATTATTATTTTCTTCTCTAAGTTTTTTCAATTCTTGACTCGCATTATTTAAATCTTCTTTAAGCATTTCAACTTCGGATTGTTTTCCCATCATAATCATTTTAATTTGATTATATTCATTTTGTAATCTTGAATGTTCAATATCAAGCTTTTTATATTCATTGCATCTGACCACGTACTTATTTTGACTTTCTATAAATTTATTATATACTTTTTGAACATTATCCTGATATTTTCTAATAGTGTCATTTGCTTCCGAATTTGACCATGGCCTTTTATCAACTTCTAATCTAAGCTGGTAAGTTTCTTTAGCATATTTATTTTTTTCTTTAATCAAATCAAGTTTATCCTTCTCTAATGTTTCATTTTGAGATCTCACTTTTACCAACTCATATGATATTTCCTTCTGTGTAATATTAAAAAAAAAAAAAAAAAATGAATGAACGAATCAGTAAATAAATTATTTAAAGTAATAAAAATATTTTTATGGTCAACTTACCAATCTTTTTAAAGGATCAAATGAGGGACCTGAATCATTATTTTCCAATCCAGTATTTATATTTTGTAAGATTGGAGATTGTTGCTGATTTGATCGTTCATTAACTTGCTTAGTTGGTGACATACTTTGAGGGCTAGACACTAATACGGATTGATTAGATTGGTTATTATCACTTGAAATCATTATCGGAGCTTCATCTGGTGATATCGGTTGTACATATGATTTATGGAAATAACTCTTATGTGGTGTTGTTACTATCGGAGCAATTTTATTACCACTTTTAGTAATCGTAGAAGCTGGATTATTTTTGATACTGGCCAATCTGCTAGAATGCCTAGTTGATGATGATGACGAAATGTTATTATCGATCCACTTTTCTGTACTTGATGCATTTGATGTACTGCTTGATGTACTGCTTGATGTACTACTTGATGTGCTACTTGATTTACTACTTGATGTGCTATTTGATTTACTATTTGACGTACTGCTTGATGCACTTGTTGAGGAAGATGAATATATATTGGAATAGTTATATTGTGGTGGAGATGGAGATGTTGATGGTGGAGAAGTAATCTTGGCAGCAATTGGACGAAATTTAGGAGGAGATGAACTTGTAGAAAAGGGATTTTTAGTTGTACTTGAAGAACGAGAATTCTGAGATTTTATAGTTTCGGAATTGACATGAATAATTCCTGATTGAGTTAAAGATTGATCAAAAGATTGTGTGGAAGGTGATATACTTTGTGAATTTGATAAATCATCATCTGGAAAAATTTTATTGGACTGTGATGTTGATAATTCATTTGTTTCATTTATTTGTAAAGAGATTTTTTTAACATTTGATGAAGTTAATGGTGTTGATAATGATGTTGTTGTTGATGATGTTGATGATGTTGATGTTGAGGATGATGATATTGTTGTTGTTGATGATGTTGTTGATAAAATATTAGAATCTTTAGAATCTTTAGCATCTTTGGAATCTTTGGCATCCTTGGAATCTTTAGAATCTTTTTTAGCATCTTTGGAGTCTTTAGAATCTTTTACTTTCTCATTATAATTAATTGGTAAATTGATTGATGAATTGATGACATTATCTTTACGATTCATAGCATGAATATCTTCGGTTTTTTGCCTCTTTGTTGCAGAATCATTATTAGGATCTTGAACACTATCCAAAGTTCTCTTATTTAAATTATATAATGATAATCTTTCAGATTTTGAAGGAAGAGGGAATTTTTTTCCATGAATATTCTTAAAAGATCTTAAATCATGTTCCAATATTGAAATACTACTTTTAATAGGAGAATTACTAATAATCGTAGGTTGTATAGGACTTATCTTGACAAGTTTAACTTTGGAACTAGGAAAATTTTTTAATATTTTTGAAGAAGTGGTAGATTTTGTATTACGAGGAGCGGTGTAATTTGTAAATTTTGCGTTGTTGATTTTTATATGAAAATTATGTAAATTTGATTTGATATTGTTCTTAACATTTGAATTTGAAATTGAATTATTTAAATTATTTGAATTCGAATTCGAATTCGAATTTGTATTTGTATTTGTATTAGAATGAGAATTTGAATTTGGATTTTGATCGGTATTTGAATTGGAATTAGGATTAGGATTAGGATCGCAATCTTCATAACGAGCAAACGATAAAGTTTTTCGTCTTATATCCTCACTCATGTTCTGACAGTATTTATCCAAAACATATTTTAAACCATCAACGCCGTTAATTTTATCACCTCTTTCCATTATGTTAAATGGATTATTCGTCTCAGGCTTGTTACTATTACTACTACTATTGTTACTGGTACTATTGTTGTTATCTCGCAAATCCATTGGATCATCATCTTGTACGACATCAATCCGTTCCTGATTTGTCTCTTCATGATTTTCTTTATTTTTTTGTTCTTGTTTTTTACGCTGCCTAGCTTTTTCTTGTTCCCATTCTTTTAATAACATTGCTGTACAATTATCTTTTGGTTGCTAATAAAAAAAAAATGTTTTTTTTTTTTAAAAAAGTTTTTTTTTTTTTTTTTAAAAAAAAAAAAAAAAAAATTTTTTTAAAGGAAAAAATTAATGACGTACCCAATCAGGAGACCAAGGTTTTCCATTTCTATCATGACCGGACCATTTTATGAGGTAAAGCCATTTTCCACCCACTTTTTTTTCATCCAAAATTCTTTCAGCGTCAAAATAAGATTCTTGAAGATTTGACGCTTTTTTTGTAGGATTTCTCTTTTTGGTCATTTTTTCTTTCTTCACTTTTTTTATTCTTTTTTTAGTAGTAGTAGTTGTTTTTTTTTTGATATTCTACTTATACCCTTTTTTTTTTTGGTTACAAGGAAAAAAATAAATCCACCCACTCAATATAATACTCTATTTATATATATATATATAAAAATAAATTGAAAAACGGAATTAAAAAACTAAGGATAATAAAAAAAAATTACGGAAAAAAAAAACTGAGAAAATTTATAATAAGATAGAGAAAAAGTCCAATAATATTTTTTTTTTTTTTTAATTCAAGAAAAAAATTTGTCGTTTTTTTTTATAAAAAAGAAAAAAAAAAATTTTTTTTTTTTTTTTTAAAAAATAAAAATAATCATCCTATATATATATATATACTACATACAGTACATATATCGTATATTCGTCAAAAATTTTTTAGCACATAATTTCGTGTAACACGATGACAAATAGAGCGCATAAAAATTATAATAAGAAGTAAACACATTTTACATTTGATTAAATTGTGTTACATTGGGTGATGACCGAATAAAGGTGATTGACATATGTAAACACATGACTAGTGATAAACCTGTCCCTGTATTTTTTTTTTTAACCAGTAAATTTTAAACTTTAAATTTATTTTAGGATAATTTTATTGGTTATAAACAACTCCCTGTTGCATGTTGTTACTTATTTATAAGGAATTTTTAAAAGATTATCATTCGTGCAAAATAAAAAAAAAAAATAAAGTAAAACCCAATTATTTTAGTTGGGCTTAAAAATTCCCTGAAATTAAACATCACATCTGCATGAAGAATTTTCAATTACTAAATCACTAAGTATGATTCAAAAAAAGCAAGTTTGGCGTAAACAATAAAAAATATCTTTATTTATTCGTATAGTTCATTAAATCAAACAATATGCACATCGTTTTTATTTTTAGTTTTAGCCATTATACAAAAAAAAAAAAAAAAAAAAAATTTCAGCCCATAATCTTTGATAAATTGATTACGTTTATTACGTTTATAAAAGCAATTTATGTATTTATTTTATCTATCAAATCTATGAAATTTCTTTATCAGATAAAAACAATAAACAAAAAAAAAAAATTTTTTTTTATATTAAAGTTATAATAATTATTAAACTTAAATGGAGGTTAAAGAAGAATATTTATAATAAATAAAAATACCTTTATTTAGGTATTAAAAATTTACTCAGCTATTAGAAACTTTATTATCGGTGTTTTGTCATTTTCTTCTCTTCCTTTTTACCTTTTTTTTTTTGATATTTGTGTTAGTGCCGTTAAAATAAGTATGATAGTATGATAAATGTAAAGTTTTCAAGCATTAATAATTGAATTTCTTCTATATAATAAAATTTCAATGTTGTTACATTGTTTTTATCTTTTTATGTTGTGGCGCAGCAATGTAAAGTTAAACGAGTAAATAGAAAAAAATTGATAATAATAAAGTATCATAAAAATGTTTCGAATTTTATATAAAATTCATTGATTAATAATTTAAAATGATATAAACTTTCACAATCATCGAATGTGCACATGAAAGAGAGTTCACACACTCCGAAAGATAAGAGGTTGAATCCTTTTAATCGATAAATCATATTAACAATATAATTACGTGAAAAAAAGAGTTAAAGAATGTGATAAAAGGACTTTTATATGTTCATGACAAAATATTCATGACAAAATGTTCATAACAAAATGTTCATGACTATTAAATATTAACAAAATACTCATATTATAAAGTGCTTGTTATTCATGACAAAAAATACTTGTTAAAGGACAATCCTCTGGACAACCCGATTTGCTCATCTCAATTTTACTGTCCAATCAAACAAAATATGAATTCTGAATAGATTCCACATCACTAATTATATTTTACCTATAATTGTAATATACGGTATATAAATAGGGAGAGATAATAGCATTAAAAGTGGTGCGGTTCAAAGAAATTTTTATTTAATTATTTCCTACTAAATTTAATAATTAATTATATCAAAAAAGTAACCTTTCATCAATAGCATAAACAAATCCCTATAGCCTAATTGGCCTATTATATAATAATATTATAAATCGCATGAAAATTGTTTAATTTTATATGTTAATTGAGAATTGCTTATATTTAGCAATGAAAAAATGAAATCAATAAAATTAATTATATTTAATAATGGAAATTGATTATATTAATTCAAATAAATCATAATCGATTTATTAATTGTTAATTTGTTATGCTTTTAATTTACTGATTTAATTATTTACTTTAATTAAAGATTATATGTGATATTATTTATAACCAGTAATGGCCAATGGCCAATGACAATGACCAATTCGATCTTTTATTGATCCTTCAATAAACATGCAAGGTTCCCACTATTATATTAGAAAAAGTGTAGGGAAGTTAGTCATATTTGTAAATACTTTGTAAATATTTTATAAATATATGTGAATTTTTTTATAAATTTATTACACTGAATGAATTGATTTTAAGTGAGCCCAAAAAAGATACAACTTTCTCTGAAATCTTTTTGATTTACAATTAAGTAAAATATAACAAATTCAGAAATATAAATTATTCCAATTTTTTAACCAATTTTAAAGATGAATTGAAGTAAATAACAATGATCAAATATAAATAATAAAGAATTTCTTAATTAAGAATTTTTATTTTATATGATATAGCTTTACATGGACATCAAATAGAAAGAAATCTATACTTAATTTATGATGACTATGAGAACACTATTTATTCATTGAATTTATTAACTTTGATTCGAAACCATGTAAAAAAAATGTTTTTATAGAAAAAAAATTAATGTTTTATGAATTTGCCAATGTTACGTATTGAACTAAATCTTTTAAAAGTATGAATTGATTCTTTTATATCATCTAATATCAAAGGTTGAGGAAATGTAAAAAGGTTCGTGGCGCAGTGACGCAGTGATCAACTCGCATTTCAATTGAAAATCACATAAAAGGATATAGTGGATCTACATTTGGATATATTTGATACATAAAAGGATAAATTAATTCCGAATTTAAAAATATCACATGATTTATGTCACCATGCCGTGATCGGCTTCTATTTTACCCATGTATGCCGTTTTTATTGCCGTCCCGTTTATCAAAAAAGTTATCTAGAAATGTTAAAGTAGAACGTATTTTTATTTTTATGTCACAAAATAAATTACAAAATAAATAAATAAAACAAGAATAATAATAATAAAAAAAAAATTCTGTTAAAATTGTCCTTATTATTTATTCCCTTAAAGACACTATGAAGAATAGAAATTATTTTTATTTTTATTTTTTTTTTTTTATTGTTTTCCATTTTTTCCATTAAAAATTATAGTAATTATAATAACGCATCAAAAAATAAATAAAATAGTAAAATAAGAATAAAGTTTTTTTTTTATCTAATATATCCGAAACCGACAGTTTTTTTTCTTTTTCCGCATGTTTTCACGCTTTAAAAAAAACCCGCCCGGTTAAAATTATAACACGGGTTACACGGAATATTTTTGTCCAATCAAAAATGAGAATTTCTTTGTAGTCTTCTTTAAACTTGATTTTTTCATTGATATCAATAAAAAAAAAAAAAATGTGATAACATAAAAAAACCGTTTTACTTTAAACAAAAAATTTTTTTTTTATTATGGAAAAACCGTACCTTACAGTTTATGCGTACAAAAAAAAAAAAAAAAAAAATATATTTGTTAAACGATGCAAACAGGATTCTTTTCAGGCATTTCTAAAATCTTTACCATAAAAGTACTTTTTTTTTTATTAAGAAAAGAAAATTTTATTTTCTTTTTCTATCCTCTTGATATCTCAATTCGATGCAACGCGTGTAACGTGTAACAATTCAGGGCACGAGTTTTTAACATGTGATTCACAATGGTAATGTGACGATTAATGTAGCGTATAAAAAATAATTGACAATCGGGATTTACAATTATGAACATTATTCATATTATTTATATTATTCTCATCTTTGGGAGGAAAAAAAAATTTTTTAGTTGTTTTTATCCTTAAAAAATTTACAGATTAAATCTTAATATTTTTATATAACGCATTACGGCGTATTTTTTTTTTGATTGGCGTCACTATGACGTTCAAATCGGAAATCAACCGAAAAGGGCCGAAGAGCGAATTATAATTATTATAATTGTCATTTGCATTTCTTACCAAAAATAATTAAGGGTACGCCGATTACGTACATAAATCCCGCAATTACCGAGATAATAATTTGATCGAAATTTTTTTTAAATTATCCTATTAAAGTAAATTAAATTTGTAATCACACATTAAAGATTATCCATCTTTAGGTTATTAGACTTGAACTAAAAAAGACGGGGCTAAATGATTGTGGCTTTATCCGTTTCTTCCTTTGCCTGGTTTCCGGCTCCTTGCGTGAAATTCATGATGTCATAATACTATAATAAAATAACCTACTATAAGTTATAACAATGGAATTTATTTTTTACCTGAAGAATTTGCAAAAAAAAAAAAAAAAAAAATCAAAAAGGCAGGGCATATATATATAGAAATGACAAAAACTTTAACTAGGCCAATTAAAGAAATTTTAATTTATTATTTGTTTATTTGTTAATTTATTTTATTACCAAAGTTAGTTTCACATTTTTTTTTTTCTGATGTGCAAAAAAAAAAAGATACGATTTTTTTGTAACATTTATATAGAAGGAAAAACAAAACCTTTTTTTTATTACATTTTGTGAGTCATAAAAAAAAGTTCCGATAAAATTTTTTTTTTAGTATATATACGAAAAGGGTCATAGGGACAATCAGTCATATTAGAAACATTTTAGAATAATAATAAAATAGAAAATAATAATTTTAATAGACAAATCATACATATAATATAATAAATGTTCATATGTATAATAATCATTATTATTAATTATACATTTGACGTACTATAACGTACATACATACATAAAAAAAAAAAAAAAAAAATCATATTTATTAAAATAGATGACGGAAAAATAAACGTCTGCATAAAAAAAAAAAAAAAAAAATTTCCTTTTTTTTTTGGTTTAGTTCTTAAAAAAAAATTTTTTTTTTTTTTATATATACGATTTTTAGATTCCCATCTATTTTTTTTTTTCTCTAGTTTGATAAACTCATTTTTTCTTTTTTTTTTTTTTTTTTTTTTTTCTAAAAGAAAAAAAAATTATTTTAATTATCAATCCTTTTTTTCTTTTTCTTTTTTTTTTATATATTTAATTTATGATTTCGTTTCTTTTTTTTTTAAATTCTCAATTCGTTTTTTTTCTCGGTAATTGAATCCGTAAAATTTTCATATTAGTCATTTCTTATTATTAATTTTTCGTAACAAGAAACTCCGAATCGTAATCCCTTAATGAAAAAAAACCCCTTATTAATCTATAAATACTTATATAAAAATAACGAAACACGTATATAAAAATTACGAAACACGTATATAAAAATAACGAAAACAATTCCCCTTTCTTTAAACTGATCATATTTTACGATTTTCAAAAAAAAAAAAATAATTTTCGATCTAATATATCAGATATTTTTTTTTTTTTTTTTACATGGCTTTTTAACCAAATATATCTGAAAAGCACAAAAAAAAAAAAAAAAAAAAAAAAAAAATTTTTTTTATTTCCTAAATTCCAATTCCAATTATCCAATCAAAAGTCGACAAGAAAATAATAATAATAATATTTACTTACAAATATATATATGTATTAATATATTATTATTATTATTTATTTATTTTATTTACGTTTACTACGATTTAGAAAAAAAAAAAATTTTTTCTTTTTTTTTTTTTCCTTCTCGAATTTTCACATCCATAAATTTTCTTTTAAAAAACTTTTTTTTTTTTTCGCAAACAAATTTTTTCACACGCAGCTTTTTAACTTTCGTTTTCACGTTATCATAATAATCACGTTATCTCAACAAAATGACTAGACAAAAAAACGTATTAAACAATTCTTTAACATTATTAACAACATTAACCAATTCCATGACCCCTTCAACGATTTCACCGATCCTATCATCAATTTCATCATCATTATCAACCAACACTAATACTAATAATACTAATAATAATTATAATAATACTATTACTACAACAATTTCTTCTTCTTCTTCTTCATCTTATAATAATACAAAACTACCAAAAGAACCTCCACCAAATAAACAAACGAAAAAACATCATCGAAAACTTTCTTTATTATATAAACAAGTTGAACATTTAGAATTAAAATTATTATTTAAGAGAGCTTTTATTGAAAGGGAATTATTATGTAAATTAGAATTGGCTAAAAAAATTAAGGATGATGCGAGCGATTTAGAATTAAATACTTTGATTCAATTAAATGATATTAGATCAAAAATTCTCTTATTACAAAATAAAAAAAATAATCAAAAACAACAACAAAAGCCAAAACAAAAACGTTCCAATAATAATAATAATAGTAGTAGTAATAGTAGTAATAATAAATTTTCAAAAAGTAATAAGAATTTTAAATCGAATTCTTGCTCTACTTCCAATAAAAAGAATTCAAATTCTTTAAATAAAAATAATAATAATAACAATAATAATTCTCTTTCAAAAAAAAATAACGATAATAGAAAACCTTTATCTAATAATGATGAAAGATTATCAAATCCATCTATCCAGGTTGATAATTGTTTTGATGATCTATCAATAGATGAGTTAACAAATTTATTAGATCAAAAAGAAAAAGAAATGAATCTTGCTATTCAATCATCTCAAAAACAAATTGAAGATTTATTAAAAGATGCTTATGATTATTTAGAAGAAGAAGAATATTTAAAATTAGATATACAAGATATTAAATTAGAAATTGATGATTTGGAAACAATGTGTATTTAAATATTTTATTCCTTTGAAAAAAGTTATAATCCAAAAGTTATACCTAGTAATATGTTACTCCCCGGTATATGCGGCATATGCAATGAATTGCTTACTTTTATTTCTCTCTTGGCAAAATCCCTAAAAAGAAACAAAAAAAAAAAAAAAACGAATTGGTGTATATAAAATTGGTGCAATGCTTAATAAGATTAATATTTTTACTTTTTATGATATAATATGATGATAAATACCAACACTTTTACCAAAACTTTTTATTAAGATGAAATTATAAGATATATAAAGTGTTAAAAAATGAAGTCCGCCAACTTTATTTCAATTTGTAAAATAAAAGTCTAATTATCAAAATCTATTGAATATTTATTTCTACTTATAATTAAAAAAAAAAGGTGATTTTTTTGATTGTAACTTACAAGTGATCTAAATAAATCAAATACCAAACAAAATCTCTATATATCTAAACCTATTATTTTTTTTGTACACTTTTACACACTTTTGCACACTTTTGTACAATTTGTACAATTTCGCACAATTTCGCACAATTTCGCTCAGCAAAATCCTAACGATGTTCTATTTGCACGTATTTCTCGATAATGATCCGATAATGGTACGTTAAAAAACTTTTTATCAATTTAAAGTTATTAATTAAATAATGTTTATAAATTATTTCATTTAACCGTGGTCTTTCATTATGGGCTTGAAATCCATTTTCCTATTTTACTAAAAGTATACTTTGTACTTTTCGATAATCCGGCCGACAGTATTCCTTTAATACTTTGTGACAGTGTGGGTCTAAATATAATATCTTCCAGACCTAAAAACGAATTTAATTCGGTTATTAAAAGTAGATCAAATAACGACCTCATTTTGTTAACATTAAAGAATTAAATATTAACTTACTAGTATTAATATATTCAATGTAATTTCCCGAATTAACTATACTTTTACAAGCATCCATATCATCTAAACAAAAAAAAAAATATACATATATTTAATGATTCCTTTAAATTCGTTTAACTCTTTTAACACGGTTTAAAACTTGATAACGTCTTACCTGATGGCCATTGAATTCCTTTACTAGCCAATACCATCCTATGTTCTTCTTGTATTTTATATTTCAATGTTCTAGGTAATTTTTGTATCATCTGTGCCTTTGCCTTTGGACTATCATCTTGCTATTATTAATAAGACTTTATTAAACAAAATTCAATAATAATTATAATTATATATATGTATATATATAATATTATTTTATCAAGAAAATATTTTTTACCTGTAACTTTCCATTTGCAACAAAATTCACCATAGGTAACCCTCGAATTAATCCTCCATATAATAAATTAAAATTATTCATTTGTTTTGATACAACATTCTTTATTTTATTTGGATTTTCTCCAAAATATGTACGAAAATCACCTAAAAAAAAAAAAAAAAAATTATTTCATTTTAGTTCCCTTTAAAAAACTTTTTATTTTTTGAACGAGAAATTACCTTTATATGATATAGAAGAAATTGTCATATAAAGATTTTCTTCAGTAAAATCTTTTGGTAATAAAAGTAAAGCAGTACGTAATGCGCTCGCTAAATTTACTTGTTGTGCTAATCTAACTCTTGGATCATCTTTTAATATTTTAACAGGTTTATGCATTCTACCCGCCAAATAAAGTGTTTCCCAATTTAATAAATCTTTACACATTCTATCTATAGATACAACACCATATTTTATCATCTAAATTAAAGAGAATACGTTAAAATTCTATTTATTTAAATATTAAAACATTTCGCGTTTAAAGTAACACGTACCATATCATCGATTTTAACGTATGGATTATAATATGCACCAGCTCCAAAATTCTCTTGTAACATAGCTACAGCTCCACTACCTAAAGTACCAAGAAAACTATAATGTTTTCTATTTTGATTTATATTTAACGAATGCCAATGTTGTGTATGACCAACTGCAAATATAAAATCAATCATAGGTTTATTCTAAAAAAAAAAAAAAAAAAAAAATTCATAATGATTTGATTATTCACTTCTAAAAGATAATAATTATAAGATATAAATTACCTTATCATAATCGTAACCTTTTTGTGGAAATACACCACTACCATATGCGATCGCGTATCGTATAGGAGCGTGAAAATTATTTAACAAGCCTCTTAAACGCTCATTAAATTCATGATTTATAGGTAAATTTTGATTTTTACCAAATTTCGGATGTAATTCTAATGAATGTCGAGCGGTTATCCTAAATTGTTTTGAAGTACTTGCCCCCTTTAATATAGATGACAGTGATGGTGGTACTGGATTAGTAGCTGAACTAGAAGTGGAAGGAGTATGTTCTGTTGTTGGTGTCGCGTTTAATTTTGACGTACTGTATATATAACGTAACGAACGAAATGAATTCGTACTACTAGTCTTATTAATTGCGCGAAATTTAGACGTTGTTCTAACACTCATCGTGAACTATAACTTTTATTGAAAACGGAAAAAGCACTATTTATTCAAAAAAAATTTACTCGAAATGGGAACCATTCAGATCCGTGTTATACGAAATGATGGGAACTAATGGGAACTTGATGGGAACTGAATCCAGCAATTTGAAAACGGGTTGGTTAATTTATTAGATCGTCGATAAACAACAATCTGCGAAGAACAAATTATGGAAGATAATCCTATCCTTATTCATCATCCGTTAGTTTGCATTGCTGAATGGTGATCTGTCAGTTGTTAATCGTTATTGTCAAAATGTCAAAGTCGTTCGAACTTTATTCTGAAACAACAACAATGCATCTATTTATTATTAAGTCTTTTCAGGTATGAACAGTATAAAAATTAAATGTTTCATGAATGAAATCAGAAAGACAAAAGATAGAAATATATACTGTATATTAAATTTATTTTATATATAATTATAATGTATGTATTTTTTTTTTTACAATTAATAAAAAAAAATGATGAAAAAATTTTGAATTAAAATTCAAATTGAACAAAAGCGTACAATGAAATTTATACACAATAAGAATAATACAAAATTTATATAGGTCATGAAAGGGTAAAATGATAATTATAAATGAAATTATGTCATTTAAATAAAAATTTGAAAAAATACAATGTACATTTTTTTTTTTTTTATAATTTCTTTAGCACGTTTTCTACAAAATTGGAATAAATTTAATTAGGAAAAAAAAACACGTGAAAAAAAAAATTTGCCAAGTTAAATCGCTTCTTCTCTACTTACCATACATATAAGGGAAATGATCAATCATCATATGAGGAGAAAACCAAATTTCATTAAAAACTTGTTGAACATCATCAATCTCCAACATATTGTATTGTTTACAATTTTTCTTTTCAAATAATTCCCCGTCTGGTTCACCTTCATCATCATCAGCATCACAATAAGGTTTTCTATCACTTCCAACAATCCAATAAACTGTTCCAGGGGGATATAATTTTTCATTTTTCATATATTTATTAACATCTTGTCTTGTTTTCCAAAACAAATTTTCGAATTCTTCTTTCTCTTTTCTACCTTCTTCAGTCTTTTCATTAAATGTTCTACTTTGATAATCTAATATTTTCTTTAAGATTTTACTTGCTGTTTCTTGTCCTTCTTGATTTTTCTTATTGGATCCCAAAAATCTTACCATATCTCTCAAATCTTTAACATGTCCTACTGATAATCTACAAACCACATCATTACCATAAGCTACAGATGTTACAAGAGGACGTACTCGTTTTGATAATTCGGCAGACATCACGCATGGAGTAGCGAACGCGTATGCGTGTACTCTACGACCACGCGGAAGACCTGACCATACTGTCGTTTGTCGAGTCTTTGGTGAAGCGAGTAATATCGCTAATAAACTTGCAACACCTAAAAAAAAGTTTAATTAATTTTATAAGATTCTTTTTTTTTTTTTTTTTTAAAAAAAAAAAAAAAGGGGACCAAAAATTATATTACAAACTTACCAGCACCAAGTGAATGACCAACTAATACTAAACCATAACCTTCATTTGCTTCAAGTTCTCTTTTTATTACTTCGTAAACACCACTTTGACCAGGTTCAGCAAGACTTTTTGCAACCTTAAATATTCCTTTATGAACTTTATGTTTTGTTTCAATACCACGTTGTATATCTTCAGGAAATTGAAAATCTTCATATTCACAAGTAAGATCAACGATTAAATCATGTATACTCATGGTACCTCTTAAAGCCAATATAATACTTTCGGTCGTGTGATCTCTTATTATGAAATAAGATGGTTGATATTTACTAGGATTTTTTGGTGCTTTTGTATGAGAAGAATCTACTATACTATCAAATGGTAAATCAGTATTACTAGCAAAAGTAAATCTATGTAATCTACCACGTTCTTTCCATATTGGGGATTTAATTGGAAATTTTGGAAAAGGTAATTTACCAATAATGGCAGTTTTAAAATCGTAAGCACTACTACTAAATTTTGAATATCTTTTTAAATTATGAAGTAAAGAAAATAATTTTTCATCCTTTGTTTGATAATCAAATTCTTCCAAATAAGGATTACTTAATCTTTTTGTAGCATCTAAATAAATATCACTTAAACGTCTTGATCTTTCATCTGACATACTAAATCTAAATTCCGGTATCTCTTCTTTCGGAGTTAATTCACCTATAACTATATTATTAGATTTATTAGATTTGACGATAACCATCTCTTCATCACCTTCTTCTTCTTCAAGTAATAAAAATTCTAATTCATCATAGATATTTTCTTCTGTCTCATTTTTTGATACGTAAACCCAATCATACATGTCAGAAATATCTACCAATTTAACCTTTTTCCAACCAGTGAAACGTCTTTCCATACGATCATTTGTAACGTATTGTAAACAGGCCCAAGCTGTTAAAGATTTTATTACACGAAAAGCGCCAAAAGTCCCAAGACTATCCTCTAAATTATCATCCTTTTCATAACTTACATTAAATTCTCTTTTTACTAATTGAACGAATTCAGCCAAAGCTTTTGCGGCATCAGTAGTACCGAAAAATGTATCAATAAGGGACAATGAATCATCTGCGGTACCGAAAGCGAATTGTATTGTATCGGAAGTAAATTCTAAACCAGCCAAAGCTATTTGTTCTGTTAAAGTTAATGTACGATGTAATAAATTCGTTGAAGTACCAATAATTCTAGGAATAAAAAAATATTTTTGACTTTGTTATAAAAGAATTAAAAATCAAAAAAAAAAAAGAAAGAAAAAAAAGGAAAAAAAAAGGTAACCAGATGAGAGGGATGTGAGAAGTGATGATGTGTTACGATTAAAAAAAAAAAAAAAAAAATTTTTTTTAGACAACGTACCTTCCACTACCATCATTTGACATAGTTTGAACCAATCTATCAGACATTACACCAGTAATAGTTTTTGCAATTCCCAAACTAGCTTTTGTAGAGAGTTTTGCAGCTTCTAAAGCCAAACCAGTAAAAATACTAGCCAAATCTAAACCAGCACGAGAAGCAGTAGTCACCCTATCTATAGTTAAAGCAAGATCCGAATGAGATTTAAGGACAAGTGAAGTAGTAACTTCATTATCATTAGTTGAAGAATCAACAACAGATTCAACATTTTCAGGTTCAATCACATCCTTATTATACAAATTTTGAGGACGTTTTCTACGACGGACGGGTAAAGTAAGATTTGTTAAATCTTGAGGTTGAAATTTTTCTGAAGGAGGAGGTATTAAACTGAAATGTGAAACAATGTTATCACAATTATTAATAGTAGTTGCAACATCATCAGATAAGATAGGAGAAGACTGTGAATCTTCTTTCGTAACTACTTCTTGTTTTGTAAAAATATCGTTATTCTCTTCTTGAATTGGCATTTTTATAAAATATAAATGGGACCCAACTTTTTTATATGGAAACGATAAAAAAAAAATAAGGAAATCAAAAAAAAAAAAAAAAAAAAAAATAATAATAATAATTTCTCAATGAATGAGGGAACCACTTTTTCGTTTTTTGATTTAAAATGAGGTTCCTTTTTATATAATAGTAGTTCAAACATGTATATTCGGCTATTACACTATTACGGTAAATATTTTGGTAAGTTACAATAAAAAAGCGACTAACTAAATAAGTTAATAAGTTAGTAGATCAAGAAATAATCTTCCTTTATCACATGAATTTAGCGTATACCAAAAAAAGGATAGTTAGTTATAACATTATAACCTTTCTAATCAAATTAATGAAGTGATGTTAAAAAAAAAAAGGGAAAAAACGTGAAAAAAAAAAAACTTGTTTTAAGAGGAATTATTTGAAGAATGATCTGTTTAAATGTTTCGCAATTTTATTTTTGGAATACGTGGCTTTGTTAATAAAACTTTTATGCATAATTATGTAAGTGGTTTCAATTTTGGATTTTTTTTTGGCGTGAAAAAGAATTGTTAAGAATTAGAGATGAAAAAAAAAAAACTTGTAAAAAATGAAAATCGATATATTGTACAACAAACAATCCTTATACTGTATGTGTATGTAAAAAATTATTAATGAAATTAATTTGATTAATTTGATTAGTAATTCTTTGTTTATTATTTTTTTGTGGAGTTAATGGAATAAACAGAGGGTTATTTTAATTGTCCTTTTTTTTTTTTCTTGTTTTTAATTCATTATTAAATAAAATAACTAAAATAATAAAATAATAATAAAAATAAAAATAAAAAAAAATGAGAAAAAAAAAAATTTTTTTTTTTCGGTTTAATATCACAAGATTCTCCCACACGAACTCACGCGAGTGATAACCTCAAATTGAATCTGATTTTCTTGATAATCTAATTTAATTAATCTAAATTGGATATCACTGAACAACAAAAAACGAGAATTTTTTTTTAAAAAAAAAAAAGAAAAAAAAAGATCGAGAGTTTTAAAAGAAAAAAGTGGGGTAGATAATAAAAACTAGTTTCATACCAGATAATAGACAAAAACCCTTTTTTTTTAGACCAAATTAGTAACAAAAGTGCTTTATTTGATTAGATTAGATAATAACTAAACCATTTTTAGATAAAATTCATCAAATATGATGAAATAGAAATTTTTAGTCTGCTACATTCAAGGAATTGTCCTACCATCTGATCTTTTAATAATTGTATGAATGTATGAAACCTGGAAGCCTTTTATTATTATATAAAGAAACCTGTAAGCAACGAAAATCAGTTATGAACATATGAAATATATACAAATTAAGTCTATCATAAAACTGTCATACAAAAATCTGAAAATAAATTACGCCAATAAATTTTAAAGAAGAAAATTTGGCTTGTGAACGTGTGTGAAAAAATAATCAATTTAACGGGGTTGAAAAAATGACGGAATATCCATATGCTTTTCAATTCTATTTATCATTATTATTATTATTTCTTAAAAATAAAAATAGTAATCACGTTACTCGAAATGACTTTCCTACTGCGGCCGACTTTTTTTAATTATTGAAATTACGTAATTCATAAAACAAAGGAAAAAAGGAAAAAAGGGGATTTTCTTTCTTATATTTCTATTTAAGTAATTTAATTTATAAGGAATATCATTATATTAAAAAAAAAACATTTAATTTTTAATTTAACCTAATTTAAGGAATAAATGTTATAAAATTTCAATTTCCAATAAAGTAATATTAGTTTATTAATACCAGGATTTTGATCAAGTTTCAAGTGTTTCAAATGCAAATGAAAAGGTAATGAAGAACACGAGGGACGCGTGTGAATGATCGGATTAGTAATCGGAATCTACGTTTTCTTTTTTCCGATTACTTATAATTGATTAAATGAATTACTCTTATGTCAATCTATTACACATCCTCACATCAATATTATCCAATAATTTCATTTTATATTTAATATATAGTGTATTTCTGCGATGGCGCTTCGGAATACATTCCTAGATAAAGTATTTTAAATCCGCTTGATTTGCGCTTTTTTTTTTTTTAAAAAAAAAAAAAATTGTTTTAATAAAATAATCGATTTTTGGTACTTGCGTTTTTTTAAAATTAATTTATAAAGTAGTCTAGTGTTATAGTTTATGCCAACGATAGTCACGTGATATACCCTTTGGCTTTATTACTGGAGAACGTCTATTAACGTTCTTTCTTGATTCCTTATTATTTGCATGGTTATTGAGTCATACATGTTTAGCCAAGATCAAATTAATAAGTTTTTTTACGTGTGTCGCTAACGTTTATATTATAATATGTGAAATAGAAATAATAATAAATTACCAGGTGACATACGGATAAATTTAGTTCCCAATTTAATTTATCTAAATTTTATTAAATTTCTATTTTCTATTCTTATAAAGAAATTATCATGTTCTGTATCTTTCCCTTTGTATTTTACGTAAGTGTGGCCTTCTTTCTTATATGATTTACATGATTAGTTGCGTTACAATTACTACATCTATTACCCTGCGAAGTGCGAACTGCGTTGCCCATCATTAAAAATATTTGAACCACCGATATTTCATTCGTATCATTCATTATACAATTCTTCTAATCAAAGTTGCTATTTAAATGTCATGACATTAATATTATCAATTAAATACAAGTCATCTCGGAGTTAGGATTATCCATTTATATATCTATAAATTCTCGTTCTTGATTATCAAGATTGTTGTGTTTCAGGATTACTCAATCAATTTTCTTTAACTTCTATTTTGAACTATCGCACTTTTTTATTGTGAATTATAACCTGAAAAAAGTGACGACACACCAATCTACAATTTAAAATTATTATTAAACAGGTACAAATATGACTCCTATCACTTAGAAGAATCACAAAATGTGGGAAAGAATTTAAATTATAAACGATATAAATGGATAACTGACAAGTGATCTTAAAGATATTTGAGCAAAGTTATCTTAATTATTTGCATCATTGATGAAGTCCTAAGACGATCAATACACCATAATGAAGACCAATTGGCTTAAATGAAAACTAAAATATTAATTTTTCATAAAATCTAGCAGCAATTAAAAGAATGAAAATTAAATGTAATTTATAGATATTTGCATTCGGAATTATTGCTTCAAATAATAATTAATAATTAAACCAATGCTTACCTCTCTTTAAAAACTTACTCCAAACTAATGTCAAGTTGAGCTAATTTTGATATTTTGTTTAGCAGTTTGATTGCAAAGAAATTTATAAAACATTCAATCAAACTGCCTTTAGAATTTATATTTTTTAATAAATCTATTGATATTTTTAATATGTTATATTGATGTAATAATAAAATATTAAAGGAAAAAAAATAAAGTAATAAAGAATTAGAAATGTAAAAATCACATTTGATTACTATACAGTACATAAATCAAATAATATAAAGATTAAAATTTAGTATTTTATAATTCTTTAATTTTTTTTATTTTTAACGCTTTTAAAAAAAGAAAATCTAATATAGCATTATTGGTTAAAATTAATATTCCTATATAATGAATTCAAAGTTTTTATTAAATAATTATTAGTATAAACTATATATTAACTGAAAATTCATCTAGTAAGAAAGCTAAAAAGATTAGTGAAAAAAAAGTATTAAGTATGCTAAAAAAATTTATCAAAAAATTATTATTTCATTAATAAAAGCTTAAAAAAAACTAATAATATACTTTTAATATCAAAAGTATTTTTTTTTACAATTTTCCAATAAGATAAATAATAATATCAAATTAAAAAATAAAGATATACTGTATCTCATACTCTTATTTTTAACTATTTTGATTTTAAAAAAATTTTATTTAATTGATATAGAGAGTTAAAATCCATTTACTATAGTAAAAAAGAAATTTAAATTTTAATTAAAAAATAATTAAAATATTGAAACAAGAAATAACTTCAATCTAAAAATTTTATTTTTCAATAAAACTGTAAATCTATAATTTTTTTTTTAAAAACTAAGATAATTAAATTAAAAGTCAAGTTAAAAAATAAGAAATAAAAATAAACATCTTATAATTTGAATGTAATAAAAGAATTAATAAATAAGTAGTTCTTATTTCAAAAACTCTTTTTCTTAATATACTGAATCAAACTTTCTGCAAAATTTTTTTTATTAAAAATTTTTTATTTTATTATTTTTTTTTGCATTTTCAAATAACAATATTTATATCAAACATGATTTCTATATATGAAATATATTCATAATAAAATTTTATCAAGTTTATTAATATTTTTATAAGTTATTTTTTTTACAACTTTGTTTTAACATTCCAAATAACTTTACACTTTATATTAAATAAGACTAAAACTAATAAGTATAAAAAAGTTATGTACTTAAGATGCTATCAAACATCCCTCTCACCTTTTCTCAAACAGAAAATAAAATCAAAGAAAATAAATAAAGACCTTATCATGATACTGTATACTGCCTTTCCTCAACTCTTAACCTTATACAGTTATACCTTTATAAGTGCACCTCCTTTAGGATCATAGTAAAAAAATAGTAGAATATACACTTAAAGAGAGAGTGTATTTATAGAAGATAAAATATTAAGAACTCTTATAAGTTAGAACTAAAGTTTACCGTACACTTAGAGAGAATTTATATATTGTGTACACTTATAGAAGGTGCACTTATAGAGATGTGCGTGACTGTACAGTATAAAAATTTTCAGATTTTTGAGCTCCTAAATAAAGAGGTACACATAAATATGTCTAGCACTTCAAATTCTAAGATTTCATAGAAAATGAATTTGAAAATTTCATCACCTGAATAGTATCAATTAACTACTGCTGATACTCATATAAACACTTATAGTGATAATTCTAAAATTTTTACACAAAACAAAGTAAGAAAAAAATAAAGAAGAAGAATAAGACTCACTATAATAATTCAGATTTTTTGAAGATTAAAAAGAAACAGGCTTCTTCTTCATTAACTGCTATCTTCCTGCTAACTTTTCTACCACGTACCAAGTTTTCAGTATAAAATACTTAAACGTCTATATCAAAAGTCAATTCTGGTAAAAAAAAAGTTAAAGCACTTAAGGATAAACCAGCATATATTATTATAGGTTTTTAAACTCCAAATAGATATTCTTTTATTTAAAACATCATTATCTACGATATTCCAACCAAATAGAATACAGTAATTATATATTATTATAACGCATATTCACTTAAAGTAATATTATATCAGTATCTTCTAAGTGTTAGTATAAATATAAGACTGTACAATATAAATTATTAATATCAGAATTTTTCTCTAATTATAAAACACAGTGAATGACACTACTTGCTGGAATATTTGCTTAATGGTTCTCAATTTCATGATCTCTTAAAAAATGAAAAAAATGCAAGAGATTCCAGGTTGTTATCTTTGATTTGCCTAAATTTATGACTTAGTAGAATCCCAACACAAAGTTTTTCTAAATAAATTAAATATTTAAATGTTTAAAGAAATCAAATTACCAGGTAGAAAAAGAAAGATTGTGAATTATTTTGAATTTTAGAAATACCTATATAAGTGTATAAATAATCCCACTTTCTGATTTGAACAACATGTTTTATAATGCAAGTACATCCAATTTATCTCATTCAACAAGAAGAAAAAGAAATTATAGGTTTTTTCCTTGATTATGATTAAGCATTTCAAGAAGATGAAGGATAGCTTCTTATGAATTTTTCACAATTAAAATAAAATTCCAGCTACCAGTTCTAATAGATTCACATAAAAAATCTGAAGATCTAGGATTCATATACTAATCAACTGAAAAAAAACAAAGCTTTATTATCATAATCTAAATTAAAGTAAAGCAATTGAATAGACTTTAAGATTAGTGTTCCGCACAAATCAAATTAGACCAAATCAGGTTAGATTTGAAATTTGATTTGATCAAATCAAATCTGAAAAGTTTGAATTTGGATTTGAATCAAACCATTCAAATCTGATTTGAAATTTGATTTGAATTTGATTTGATTTGATTTAAATTTGATTCGATTCAAATCAAATTCAAATTCAAATCAAATCAAATTCATTCAAATAGATTTGTGATTTGGTTTGATTTGTTGAATTTTAAATAAAAAAATGCGTTTTGCAACGCAATATTAATAAAAAAATGTTGCGAAACGTATTTCTTTAGTGTGTTTAAGGAGGGTTGGACATCATGTGGTTGCAGTAACTACCAATAATATTTACGGTAATTACAGGACCCCGAATAATACCAATATAACTCACATACGGGTTTGCGTAGAGTTTATATGAAATTACTTTTTAAACCTACAAATTGAGTTTGCGTAGATCGGTCAATTTGGGATATTATGTTTGTGTAGAGTTTATAATAGATATACGTGGATTTATTTTTAAAAAATACTAATTTCGGTAAATTAAATTACTCGGTATTTACCAAAATTTATTTTATTTTATTTATTTTTTCACTTTTTTTCGGTATTTTATACCAAATTTATTTATTTTTATTATTCTTTTTCGGGTTTTAATACCCTAATTCCAAAAGTCCGGTCGTGTTTTTCGCCCGGCAACACTACAAAAAATAAAAAAAAAAATAATTAATTTGTTAAAAAAAATACCGAAAAACACTTCACCCACCCTCCCTTACCTTAATTCCAAAAGTCCGGTCGTGCTTTTCGTCCGGCAACACTACAAAAAATAAAAAAAAAATCAATACTTAATTAATTAAAAAAAAAACAACGAAACACCTCCCCCAACCCTCCCTTACCTTAATTCCAAAAGTCCGGTCGTGCTTTTCGTCTGGCAACACTACAAAAAAATAAAAAAAAAAACAATTAAATAGTTAAAAAAAACACCGAAAAACACTTCCCCACCCTCCCTTACCTTAATTCCAAAAGTCCGGTCGTGCTTTTCGTCCGGCAACACTACAAAAAAATAAAAAAAAAAACAATTAGTTAAAAAAAATACCGAAAAACACTTCCCCCACCCTCCCTTACCTTAATTCCAAAAGTCCGGTCATGCTTTTCGTCCGGCAACACTACAAAAAAATAAAAAAAAAATAATTAATTAAATAGTTAAAAAAAACACCGAAAAACACTTCCCCACCCTCCCTTACCTTAATTCCAAAAGTCCGGTCGTGCTTTTCGTCCGGCAACACTACAAAAAAATAAAAAAAAAACAATTAATTAGTTAAAAAAAATACCGAAAAACACTTCCCCCACCCTCCCTTACCTTAATTCCAAAAGTCCGGTCGTGCTTTTCGTCCGGCAACACTACAAAAAAATAAAAAAAAAAACAATTAATTAGTTAAAAAAAATACCGAAAAACACTTCCCCCACCCTCCCTTACCTTAATTCCAAAAGTCCGGTCATGCTTTTCGTCCGGCAACACTACAAAAAAATAAAAAAAAGGTTAATACTTAATTAATTAAAAAAAAACAACGAAACACCTCCCCCAACCCTCCCTTACCTTAATTCCAAAAGTCTGGTCGTGCTTTTCGTCTGGCAACACTACAAAAAGTAAAAAAAAAAGTTAATACTTAATTAATTAAAGAAAAAAACAACGAAACACCTCCCCCAACCCCTCCCTTACCTTAATTCCAAAAGTCCGGTCGTGCTTTTCGTCCGGCAACACTACAAAAAAATAAAAAAAAAATAATTAATTAAATAGTTAAAAAAAACACCGAAAAACACTTCCCCACCCTCCCTTACCTTAATTCCAAAAGTCCGGTCGTGCTTTTCGTCCGGCAACACTACAAAAAAATAAAAAAAAAACAATTAATTAGTTAAAAAAAATACCGAAAAACACTTCCCCCACCCTCCCTTACCTTAATTCCAAAAGTCCGGTCGTGCCTTTCGTCCGGCAACACTACAAAAAAATAAAAAAAAAGGTTAATACTTAATTAATTAAAAAAAAACAACGAAACACCTCCCCCAACCCTCCCTTACCTTAATTCCAAAAGTCCAGTCGTGCTTTTCGTCTGGCAACACTACAAAAAGTAAAAAAAAAAGTTAATACTTAATTAATTAAAAAAAAACAACGAAACACCTCCCCCAACCCCTCCCTTACCTTAATTCCAAAAGTCCGGTCGTGCATTTCGTCCGGCAACACTACAAAAAAATAAAAAAAAAATAATTAATTAAATAGTTAAAAAAAACACCGAAAAACACTTCCCCACCCTCCCTTACCTTAATTCCAAAAGTCCGGTCGTGCATTTCGTCCGGCAACACTACAAAAAAATAAAAAAAAAATAATTAATTAAATAGTTAAAAAAAACACCGAAAAACACTTCCCCACCCTCCCTTACCTTAATTCCAAAAGTCCGGTCGTGCTTTTCGTCCGGCAACACTACAAAAAGTAAAAAAAAAGTTAATACTTAAATTAATTAAAAAAAAAACAACGAAACACCTCCCCCAACCCCTCCCTTACCTTAATTCCAAAAGTCCGGTCGTGCCTTTCGTCCGGCAACACTACAAAAAATAAAAATAAAAAATAATTAATTAATTAGTTAAAAAAAACACCGAAAAACATTTCTCACCCTCCCTTACCTTAATTCCAAAAGTCCGGTCGTGCTTTTCGTCCGGCAACACTACAAAAAGTAAAAAAAAAAGTTAATACTTAATTAATTAAAAAAAAAACAACGAAACACCTTCCCCAACCCCTCCCTTACCTTAATTCCAAAAGTCCGGTCGTGCCTTTCGTCCGGCAACACTACAAAAATAAACTGATAAATGATTAAAAAAAATGATCGGATATTCGGATTATCTGATTAGATCGGCAAGTCACATGACCCTGCCTTTATACATTAGTATTGTTCGGGGTCCTGTAATTACGTTTAACCAGGTCATGTATATTTAATTCGATTTGATTTGGATTTGATTTGGATTTGTCAGATTTGATTCGGATTTGATTGAATTAGTTTAAGCTAATTTGAATTTGATTTGAAATCGAATCAAATCTTTTTTTTTTAATTTGGATTTGAACTCAAATCTTGTTTTGAAGTTTGGATTTGATTTGCAAATCAAAATTATCAAATCGAATCAAATCAAACTTCAAATCAAATCCGAATTGATTTGATTTGACCAAATCGTTTGCGGAACACTATTTAAGATTATCAAGAAAAACTTGAAGCAATTAACTTTAGGTAGTATACAACATTAGAGTAATTTGATATTGTTCTTTAATATATTACCTTTTCTTTTAGCAGTATATTTCTTTTCTTTTTACACACTACCACTTTATTCTTTTAATAGTTTTCAAATAATATAGATATTTGGTAGGATAGGTCTTTACTAATTCAAATGTATAGTTTAGTTTGAATAGTAATTTGTATTAATCCATATCCAATATAATAAATCTATATGCAATCAATACCTTTAAACTTTAATAAAAAAAAAAATAATTAATTAAGTAGTTCTAAAAAATTATTTGATTTAAATAAATTTATTTGATTTCAAAAAAATTGATTTTTTTAGATTTAAATGATTGAAATAAAAGATTTAAATTTAAAAAAATATAAAATAAGATATATAAAAAAAGATAAAGTTATTTTAAACAGAAAATAAATATTTTGTTTTTTAGTATGATTAAATTTAATAGAAAAAAATTTTTATTTTTAAGAGTTACTAATATTAAAAAAAGATAATAAAGTAAATTTTCTATTCTTATTTATAAATGATTTATTATAACTTTTCACTTTTAATTCTTTTTTATTTCAAATAATTTTTGTAAATAGTATAAAAGTTATATTTTTACAATTGCTTTTATTATTATAAGTTACAACTCTTTTCGCTGATTACTCAGCCCAATTTTTTGTCGAAGAAAAATTTTTATTTTTTCTGTGTTTAGAATGTTTTTACTATAACTAACCCCACCTTATTTCAGCAGAAATGAACTTAATATACGTAGAAGCTATAAAGAAAGAGTTTGCTGTCAGGTTAAAAAATAAACTAACAATTTTTTTTTGTAACACTATTACAGCCTTATCTTAGCTAGTAGAGGTATAACAGTAATCACGTCTGCTACTGCTAAAATATTTGAATGACTATATGACTACAGAATAAACACAAATATATAAGAAGTCAGATCCAATGCCTCTACACAACAAATAATAGTAGTTAGTATGTTCACTACCCTCAGTCACTGGGCTTCTGTATACTTTTTGGAATCTTTTATTTTTCAGCTCTTGATATAATTGCACATGATGTTAAGAAATAGATTGATATAATCAATAAGGTGCACTAATTAGAAATCAAGAAAGCAAGAGACAAAGAAAAAGCCACATGCATAGATCCAGCTATTGAGCTATCCAATATAGAAATGGATATTGTCATCGTGTACCAATCAACTGCTTTCTTGAACACGCCATCTAGTGCTGATATTTCTAATACTGACGAAAAATCTACTTCCTGAAAACCAGTTTTAACCAAGAACCAGAAGAAAAAATTAAAGAAATAAGAGAAGGTTGCAGAAAAAATTGCACTCCTTAGGGATAACAGCCAACCTAATTCTTTAATTGCATCACCTAGTTCTACCCTTGATGAATCATGATTGGAATCACCAGAGCAAATAACTGAATATTAGGCTCTTCTTCCACTTTGAAGCATCTCAGCATAAATGATGATAATGCTACAGCTTTTACAACTAAAAAATCAAAGGAAAAAGACAGTCCAGAAAAAAACAATCTTATTATTACAAGATACTAGCCTGACCTAAACAAATAAAATCTCATACTGGACCTTGTAATATATGATATCCAAGCCAAATAAAATAATTACGAACTTTTCACACAACTCAATAAGTGAATAAAGTGGTATTAGTCAGCATACATATGCAAAAAAAATACTTAACAGTAAGGGTTCGACTTATACCCAGCCATAATTGTTTGAAGGCTTATAATTAAGATGACTGAATAATTTCCTCAGATCTATCCCAATCTAATAGTACCCTGCCTCCTGAAGTTTAGCAGAATGAAAATAGTACAAGAAATTCTAGGGCATCATCACAAATATCCTTAAAGATATGACTACAGAAGCATTCTTTCCTAATGGTACATCAAGCCAGTTCTTAATAAATAGCAATTTACAATCATTTAAACTAGTTAAAGATCATAATGTATTTTGCAACTTGGGATACGCTCTTCAGAAGAACCTCAAGTAAACAAAAATGGAATAATGTAAAATTATCTTGGTGCTGACACTTCCTCTCGTCTTTTAGCTCTACCAAAAGACCACCTAAGAAATTTTCCTTAGGCAATAAACTATTACCTCACAAACAGGCCAGATCCTTCAAAATAGTAACTGGAGCCAACCATATACCTCTTGGACCACAAAGACATTACAACTGCAAAGTAAATAATGATTAATCTTTAGTGAATCTCAACACTTTCCAGAAGTTTAACAGACAAGTTAATGCCCCTTAATAGAAAGAATAATAAGAAAAATGGAGAGTCCAATAGCAAGCATCATAACAACTCAAAGAAGGTGAAAATTAAGCAGCTATTAGAACAATTGATTAGTTTATGCTATTAACATGCCAGTGATGGAAAGTTAGACATAAGAAGAATGAATCTATTCTAACCAATTTCTTGTTTTAGAGGATGATATCTTTTATAATTTTTCTTTTTTATTTGTTTTGTTTTCCTTATACCTTTAGATATTAAATAAAATATAAATAATAGATAAGTACCATGCAGATGAAACTAATTCTAATGTACAAATACAAAGCTAATAAAATTGATAATACAACTTAACATATCCGCCGATTTTTGGAATTAACAAAATTAACCTAAATTAAGGAATTTGATGATAATTAGATAAAAATTAAGTTAAATAAGTTTCACAAAAAGGATCACTCTTATGCTACATGATTATATGACACAAATATCAAGAAATTACTTCAACAAAAGTAGCGTTAAAAAATTTTTTTCTTTCGTAAACTCCATATTAAACTCCCCATCAACTTCCCCATCAAACTTTTCCACCAGTTTTTACATTATGTAAGTTGAGAATTTTGGCAAGTATATTAGTAGTTATTTTACATTAAATATAACTTGGAGCTATTTTTTTATTTTTTTTTCAATAGTTTATAAAAAAAAATTTATTTAGGCAGCAAAATTATTCAAAAATAATCTTTCAATAAATAAATAATTCTAAGATTAATAACGATGTTTTAGTGAATTTAAATTATATATTGATTAGTTTATTTAGTTAAAATCTATTTGATATTCGTTATTAATTATTTTTCAATCAATTTTTTTTCGTTAAATCATTATTCTGGTGCTTATTCTTACTTTTTTTTTTAAATAAACTAATTTTATAATATTTTTATTCCTTTTTTTAGAAATTTCTTCTACTGGTTTCAGGTTAAAGAGGTAAATTTTTTTGGAAAAGGTCTTAAAAGTTTTTTTAAGTATTTTTTGGCTTATTTTTTCTTATGTAGGGACGGTTTTGATCGATTTTAATTGGTACTGCGTCACATAATTGATGATCGGCAAATTTTTCAAATCGGCACATATGATATTTTGACATTATTAAAATGATTTGTTATAAAAAGTATTCTGTACTCTTTATATATTGTATATTTAAAAAAAAAAATTATCATTTTATTAAATAATCATAGAGTCATTAGTATTTAGTTATTTTCATTTTACTGGAAAAAAAATTCATTATAAAAAATTCATTATAAAAAGGGTTATTTTTATATATACTGTTTTGTAATTTTACTTTATACCACGTTTCCTAATAGTTGTCCATGATTTTTCTTCTTAATATTTTTATGGATGATATTTATTTAAAAGAATAAGCTAAAAAGTGTATCAATAGTTAAAAATTGTATATAGGACATTAGTCTCCATAGTATAAATTAATTATTTCACAGATCAGCCTCAATATCATTATTATCATGGCTCTGCCGTAATGATCAATGATATCCATGGCTTCCTGTGAAATAACTATTACTTATATAATGGTATACAGCCTATAATTAATAAAATTTAATTAATCAAGAATTTTTTCATATATTAATATCTATTCTATTACTTCTATATTAACAATTCATTATATAATATTCTTTATTATATTGAGGTTTGCTGTAGAGAGGAATGTTTATACTATTCTTAACTATTTATTATCTATTTTTTAAGTTTTATAATTGATAAAAAGTTATTATTAAGTGATTAATTGGTTTTCTACTTTTACTATTCTTTAACTATTATCTACTAGTTCTATTCTACATTCTAGCCTATACTTCTCAGCGTAATTAATTTAATTATGCCATTATATCTAACGTAATATGCCATAATAATTACAGTTTCAAATTTTAAAAATACTGATATACTGTAATTAAATTAACCTGTCAAATTAATTACACCAGTATTATAGATAAAAATAGGTTAATCAACATATGATTTGATAAATATAATTATATTAAATGTAAAATATAATCATGTGTTGTATTTCTTAATTTTTTTTAAAAAATCTGTTTCTTTGTTTTAAAAATGCTAAATTTAAAATATTTTTTAACACGCGTATTAATTAAAAATAAAATAAAATTTCTTTACATATTTTTATATATTAATTATAATGTCTACTCAAGAAACAAGTGGTGGAAATTCAAGTGACATACTATTAAATACAAATAAAGAAAAAGGAAAACCAGGAAGAAAAAGAGGACCTGTCTGGGCTCATTTTAATGATATCAGTACTAAAAAAGAAGGTTATGTTAGTTGTAAATGCAAATATTGTGGTTGGACTCAAAACTGGAAAGAGTCAGCCCAAATGCAAGCACATTTAACTTTGTCTTATTCAAAGTTTCTTCAATAATCAAAACAGAGTATTTACTTTTATTGAACAATATGCTGAAGAACAAGTTGCTAACTTTACTTCAAAAAAAAGTCATATTGATTCATCTCAAACATGAATAAATAATTTTTATGAACCTGATAAGATTGATAATGCCAAACATAGGATTCCGCAAAAAATCCGATCTGATCCGGATCCGATCCGGTCAGATCCAGATCAGATTATAATATTATAATCCGTGGATCAGATTCGAATTCTAAATTTGAATCTGAAGTTCAGATTCGGATTTGAAATTGTATAATCTGGATCCGTCGAATTGAATCTGGATCAGATCTGCTAGATCCAGATCAGATCATAAGATCTGTTCATTCAAGGCGTTTTTATTTATAAAATAAAAGAAAATGCCAGAACAGAACCGCAACCTATTAAATACGCTGAAACGGCGTTATTTCGCATTACTTTATGAAAAAAAATGCCAAAATTGGCATTTTTTTTGAATAAGCCCGTTTTTTAATAGAAAAAATATTAAATTGTTTTTTAAATAAATGATTTAAAAAAAATGTTAAATCGTTTTATTTTATTAAACGATTTTTAAAAGAAACGTTAAAATCGTTTCTTATTTATTAAAACGATTTTTAAAAGAAACGTTAAAATCGTTTTTTATTTATTAAAATGATTTTTAAAAGAAACATTAAAATCGTTTTTTATTTATTAAAACAATTTTTAAAAGAAATGTTAAAATCGTTTTTTATTTATTAAAACAATTTTTAAAAGAAACGTTAAAATTATTTTTTTTATTAAACGATTTTTAAAAAACATTAAAATTCGTTTTTTTATTAAAACGATTTTAAAAAAGTGTAAAATCATTCTTTTTTATTAAAACAATTTAAAAAAAAAAGTTAAAAATCGTTTTTTCATTAAAACGATGTTTAAAAAAAAATGTTAAAATCGTTTTTCATTAAAACGATGTTTAAAAAAAAATGTAAAATCGTTTTTCATTAAAACGATGTTTAAAAAAAAATGTTAAAATCGTTTTTCATTAAAACGATGTTTAAAAAAAAATGTAAAATCGTTTTTCATTAAAATGATTTTTTTAAAAACAACGTTAAAAATCGTTTTTTTCATTAATAAAACGATTTAAAAAAAAATGTAAAATCGTTTTTCATCAAAACGATTTTAAAAAAAAAGTTAAAAATTGTTTTTTGATTGATTAAACGATTTTTTTAAACAATTTTTTTAAAAAAAAATTGTTAAAAATCGTTTTTTTTCTTTCCATTAAAACGATTTTAAAAAAAACGTAAAATCATTTTTCATTAAAATGATTTTTAAAAAAAACATTAAAAATCGTTTTTTTTCATTAATTAAAATGATTTAAAAAAAAAAACGTAAAATCGTTTTTCATCAAAACAATTTTAAAAAAAAAGTTAAAAATTGTTTCTTGATTGATTAAACAATTTTTTTAAACAATTTTTTTAAAAAAAAGGTAAAAATCGTTTTTTCTCTTTCCATATAAATGATTTTTAAAAAAAAACGGTAAAAATCATTTTTTTTCTTTCCATTAAAACGATTTCAAAAAAAAATGTAAAATCGTTTTTTTTTCATTAAAACGATTTTAAAAAAAAACATTAAAATCGTTTTTTGATCAAACGATTTTTTTAAAAAAAAACTTTAAAAATCGTTTTTTTTTTCATTATTTAAAATGATTTAAAAAAAATGTTAAAAATCATTTTTTCATTAAAACGATTTTAAAAAAAAATGTAAAATCGTTGTTTCTTTCATTAGAACGATTTTTTAAAAAAAAACGTAAAATCATTTTTTTTTAATAAACGATTTTAAAAAAATGGTAATTATTGTTTTTTTTATTAAAACGATTTTTAAAAAAAACGTTAAAATCGTTTATTTTAAATCCAATTTGGTCGGATTCAGATCAGATTTGGATTGGATTTGGATCAAACTCAAATCAGATCCAGATTTTAAATTTGGGTCCGCGGATTGGATTTGGATTTCAAATATATATCCGAATCTCAGATCTAGATTTGAAATTGATAGATCCGGATCCGTCGGATCAGATTTAAATCCGATAAAATCTGATCCGATCTGATCCGTGTGGAACCCTAGCCAAACAAATATTATGCAATAGAGTTATTGCAAAATTCTTTATTTGTTGTGATGTGGCATTTTATTTAGTTTCACATCTTTTCTTTATTGATATGGTTAAAAGTCTATCCAAATACTTTATCTAGTACGTTTATGAAAAATGAACTTACTGAAATGACTGTTAATCAGCAACTTACATTAGATAAAGAAACAGATTTAACGTTAGGTAAAAAAAATAAATTGTACTTTAAATTTTTTTAATTATTTAATAATATTTGTGATTTTTTTCAAGGATTCAATAGTTAGACTAGTTTACAAGATCAATCATTATATGTTTTTATACTAATTACATGTGAACGAAAAGAGATTGTACACAGTTTAAAAAATTTATCATTAGAATCCTATACAGCAACATTTTTAGCTGAGAAAATTAATGAAGTAATTACAGATGTTGGACCTGAAAAATTTTCTGCTGTTGTTTCTGATCATGCTACTGCTTGTGCATCTACTAAGCAAATTATTGCTAATATACATAAACACATCATTCCTATAAGATGCATAATGCATCACATTAATTTAATTATAACTGATATTTGTAAAACTCTATTTACTAAAGAGGTTATTTTAAAATGTATGAAATTAGTAAAATTTTTTAAAATGTCAGTCACATTAAGCCAGTGAAAAGCTTAAATTGAATATAATTAATGATTCAGTTAAAGGTGAAAATCTCAAATCCTATGTCAAGACGAGATGGTCAACAGTTTGTGATTGTATAAGTTCTATTTTATGTCTTAAGAATCAATTAAAAAATGTAAATTTATTAATTTATTTAATAATTGAAATAAAAATTTAAAATTTATTTTATTTTATTTATCTTATTAACTGCTTAACGAATGTTCAGAAATATTCAATAATAAAATTAAAAGTTTATTACGAACCAGATCATTCTTTAATGATGTTAATGTCATTAATATTTTATTAAGTCCAGTTAAATCAGCAATAAAAGCACTTAAGTTCAAATCAATTATACTTGCTGATTGTTTTGTTGAATTAATCAAATTATCACAAAGAATTAATTTTCTTCTACCAATCTCAGATTAAAATTTTAAATCTACTTGTATTAAATTATTTAATAAAAATGGAAATAATTTGATTTTGATCTTTATGTTCTAAATTATATGCTTCATCCACACTATCAAGGTAAAGTATAAAAAAATTCTTTTATTTTTTTGTGTATTATAAGTATTAATTTAAATTTATTTATTTATTTTAGGTAAAAGGCTACATTTAACAATTTTTGTGATATTTGTCTCAATGCAATGAAATTGCTAAAAAATATGGATGAGGTAAAAATTTTTGTAGCAAGTTAGTTAGACAAATTTGAGCATTTTCACAATATGCAAAACCTTACAATTTAAAATATATATCAGAAATAGATAATGTTTTTTTATAATGGCGTTTGTGCAATCTGATACATCCTAAAGAACATTATATTCAACAACTTGTTATAAAGATTTATCTATTACTCCACATACTGTATAGCGCTGTATATAATACCTTCGGTGTTATTCAAAAAACTTTGCTTAGATTGTATAGTATTTGAGGGGGTGTTATGTGAGGGGGAAGGGTATTATAACAGGGGGATATATTGAAAAGGAGTACTAATCATATGTTAATATAATTTTAAAATGTAATTAGTTTTTTAACAGTTTTTTAAAAAATTTAATTTAATAATAAAAAATTTAATTTAATTTATTGCAATAATCATTAAAATCAGATTTATCACACTGTGTAATTATCCTTAATCTTTTTTATCAGATGACCTGCAGGAATTTGAAAAATGGTCATAAAATTTGATCGCATCATGTTCTTATAGTATTTTCACAAATTTTTATTTCATTTATAAAATGTGTCATCCTCAAGCAAATAAAAGAAGTAACCGCTCAATAATTATAAAAAAAAAAAGGAGACACTAGAACATACGTGAAAAAATTGCAATTATTATGTATCATGAAAATAATCATAGCAAAAATAAGATAGCAGTAAAGTTTAACATTCAAACAAACCAATTTCGCAACTGGATATCTAAAAAACCTCAGTTACTCAAAGTACAACCAGATGTTAAACGTTTAAATATGGGAGCAAAACCAAAATACCCTGCTTTAGAAACTGCTTTGCTTACTTGGGTAAAAGAACTTTACAGAAACCTTGAAAATATGAGCGATGTCGAATTGATACAGGTACGATATAAATTTCATGTCATAATGGTATCAATTTCTGTGATGATATTGTTATAATGTTGATTTGATATCGTTACTTCATCACCATAATTTATCGCGAAAATATCGTGACGATATCTATTCAAAAGAATATCAAATCGGCACAGCCTTGATATCATTACGATGTTGGTAATTTCAAAAAAAAAGGATGATATATTTGCGATATTGATTTGATATCGTCACTTCATCCCACAATTTATCGCCGAGATATCGTGACAACATTTATTTAAAAAAATATCTGATCGGTATAGTCTTGATATCGTTACGATATTGGTAATTTCAGGGATAAAAAAAGATGTATTTACGATATTGATTTGATATCGTCACTTCATTGCCGCAACTCATTTGTGGTATCGCAACTCATCTGCAATACCGCAAATATTAAACTTTTTTTTTTTTTTTACAACTTTTATATGTATAACGTGCTGCCATATTATTAAAATAAAATTCTGATATTTTTATACGATTAAGCAAGATTACATAAAAATATACTATGGACTTTGACTACTTCCGTATGTCGCCGCCACAGAGGTTGTTGAGATTGCGGTTGTAAAGGCTTCCAAATTTTAATAAGAGAATTCTTTTTACGAATTTCTTGTTCTTGTATAGGTTTATTACGATATTGAGAAGACATTTTTAAAACTTGTTTGATGATGATTCTACAGGTTAAAATGTGAGTCAAAAATTTTTTTTTCTTCTCATTTTTTTTTATTATTATAAATCAATTCTTTCATTCCTTATTTTTGCATTGATCTTACCACATCATGATCGAGTATGATTAATATGGTGGTCAATTTCGAAAGAAAAAATATATTTTTTTTGATATACTTTGATGTATTTTCCATATGATTTTAGATATTGAGAATTTGGTAAGAGAAGAGTTTTTTTAATTACTACTTTAACGAAATGTACTAACACTTGTTCTTTTTTTTAGACAGGTTCAAAGCATGGGATTTCAACTGGAGATCAGGGGTGTAGATTTCGGTGGGTATTTTATAACATTTTTTTTTTTAAATCTTTTTTTTTTTAATGTACTATTACTAACAGTTCGTTTCTTTAGAATTTTTCTATTTTGTAAATTATACTAGTAGTTTATGTATTATTATTTAGCCGTATAATAAAATAATTTATTGGCATTTTAAAATATATTAATCATGTTCTGTCAATCTTTACAAAATTGTGAAAATTATCATAAAATGGTTTTAAATACATTGTCAGGATGACATATTTTATGATGTTCTGGTAAGCATCGGAAATGGGTTCTAATGTGGTTTTCAAAATGATTTTTTATTATGTAAAATGTCTTTACAACCATATTAAAATTCGAATTTTAAGTACATTTATGATATCATAAAAGTATCATACGATATCTTGAAAAAATTGCCTTGTCCAGTAAAAGTAGTCTCATTTTATTTACGAATGTATATTTTAATATACAGTATTTGAAATGTATTAGAGACATTATTCTATTCAATACATTTACTAAATTTTATTGACATGGTTAATAAATTTTTAAAATCGGAACGACTTTAATAATAATTCGTGACGATTTATCGGTAAATTGATCCACGATCGGTAGACGATTATTTGCATGATATGTTTACTATTCGGACACAATTCAATACATTTCAGCAAAGAATAAATTATATATATATTAAGCAAAATTATTGATATGAACTTTATTTATGATTAAAAGTGTTAATAATAAAAGTATTAATAATGTAAATGTTAAGTATAATTACTAAATTATAGCTCTTCTATGCTAAATATTTACTATAAACTATTGATCGAATAAAAAAATCAAAGCGCTATAACATTATAAGACCATCAAGTTTCCACGAATATTTATTTTCTATCCCTTTTGTTCTTAGAGTATTAAAAATCTTCCAGAACCTTAAAGTATTATCGTCACCACCAGCTCCAGCTACAATGTCCTCTCCATTTGGAGAAATATAAAAATAAAGGACGTGATAAAAATGTAAAATGATACATAATAAAAATATATTATATAAAATTTGTAATAACGCTTCTCACTAGCCTCCTTAATTTTCAATCTTCTTAGTTACTTTTTTTTATGCTTTCTTTGCTCTCTTTCATCATTATCATTCTTTTCGTCATCATCTTCGGGAAATGACCTTGCAGCACTTATGTAATAATGAGACAGCTCCATTGATCTTGTAACATCTATTTTATTAGTACAAGCAAAGTCCAAATTTATTGTGTATAAATCTGTATTTGCCATAAAAAAGTTGCGACGAGCTGTCTTGTCATCATCCACCTCCTCACTTAAACATCTAATCCCGTAAATAATAACATTTTGGAGCGCTCTTTCCATTTCTTCTGATAGTTCATTTGAAACACATGTCAACCACTGACGAAATATAGTTGAAACTGAAACTTTAGATTTTAACTGGGAAATATTATCGTTAGTGCAACTATTCTGATATGCGAAACCTATATTCGACCATAATTCGCTCCTCCATCCATCAAAAACTTTTCGAAAACGTTTGCCCATAAAACTAATTTTTTGTTTGTTTTCTTTCTTCTTAGAAAAATGCGGAAATAATTTACTAATTATATCTTCTATCATTGAATTTCTAGAAGAATGATCAAGGTGTCGAGTACGAAGGAATAGTGCTCTTAATTCAACGTAAATGATATCTAAGATCCATTTTGGGAGAGAACTATAATTATTTTCTAATATTTCACTCATCTGTTTTTGACTATATTCGCGACTGGTTTTAGGTTCCGTATATTTATCTGGAACATTCGCGTTGGGTCTTGGGGAAGGACTTCTGGGGTAGTGACGTTCTCTAGTAAAATATTGAGACGGCAACTCCAAATTGTTATTTATGAGTTGTCGTTCAAAATTATCCCTATAATAAAAATAAATGGGCTCAGAACATATGAATTATAAATATTACAGATTTACTATATATATTTACATTGGAGTGCGGCTCTTCAAAGGCGGAAAACGCAGCGGGGAATGTGGTGACGTCGCCGGAGAGGATTCCAGTGATGTTATTGTTGATATGGGACTTTGACTTTTCCTGTATTTCTCGGTCATAAAATTGATATAATCGGGTAAAATTAGGCCGAATTCATCCGCTATTTTCTTCTTAGTTTTATAGGGATCCGGAGATATATTTATTATTTCCTCAATTCTCAAGAACTCCTCTTTTAGCATTTTGTCTACAATTATTAAATATCAAGGTAAGTGAACTATTCATATCACAAAAAGAAAGAATAATGAATTTCAATTATAGGTCACCTATTTTTTCTTCATCATCAATTTGTTGAGGAGGTTGAGGTGGTAATTGAGGTAAGTATTGTTGAGGTTGTTGAGAAGGTGATTGCGACCATTGGTATTCATGATGTGGCCATTGACGTTGCTGATTTTGTTGAGGTTGTTGAGGTTGTTGAGGCCATTGAGGTAGAGGTGGTTGCGGCCATTGAGGTTGAGATTGTTGAGGTTGTTGAGGCCATTGAGATTGAGGTGGTTGCGGCCATTGAAATTGAGATTGTTGAGGTTGTTGAGGCCATTGAGATTGAGGTGGTTGCGACCATTGAAATTGATGAGGTTGAGATTGTTGAGGTTGTTGAGGCCATTGAGATTGAGGTGGTTGCGGCCATTGAAATTGAAATTGTTGAGGTTGTCGCGGCCACTGAAGTAGAGTTTGGGGTTGAGATTGTTGCGGTTGTTGAGATTGAGGTTGTTGCGGTTGATGAGATTGAGGTTGTTGCGGTTGTTGAGATTGGGGTTGTTGCAGCTGTTGAGGTTGTTGCGGCCATTGAGACTGAGGTTGTTGATATTGCGGTTGCGATGGCTGCCAATGTTTAATAAGAGAACCTTTTTTACGAATTCCTTGTTCTTTATCAAGATCTTGAGAAGACATTTTAATGATATCTCAATATAAAAAAAAAGAAATAATTGAATAAAAAAAAAAAAAAAATTTTTTTTATCCCCTTTTTTTTGCGTTGATCTTACCACATCATGATCGAAAAAAATTAATCTTTTTCTTGCATCGTAATTATATCTATGATTAATATGGTTAATTACGAAAAGAAAAAAAATTCTTTTTGCCATTGATCTTATTACATCATATGATACAGATTTTTTTAAGGAAAAAAAATATGATTAATATAATGATGGATATTGTGATTAAATCATGGCCAAGTAAAATTAATATTTTTCTCACATTGTTACGATTAATTTCGAAAATAAGTTTCTTTTTTACCATTGATCTCAATAGATTTTCTAAGGAAAAAAATTTGATTAATATAATGACGGACATTGTGATTATCGAGTAAAAATTAATCTTTTTTTCAATTTTTTTCTTTTTTTTAAAAATTCTATATCGTGGTTATACCTATTACCAAAAAAAACTTTTTCTGCAAAAAAAGTTGTTTGCATTGATATCATAACACTACGAGTTATCTTTTCCTTGAACCTTCTCAAACATCTTAAGTCGTATAATTAATAATTAACCTCTCCTATAAACAGAGAGCAACTTACTTTAATATAAACACGAATACAAAATACGTTAGTAATGAGAACGAAAAATAAATTCTTTAGGAAAAAGAGATTATTTAAAGCACTAAACTGAAAGGAATGATTCCTAGGATAGCGAGTGATTTGAACTAAGCCAAAGTTAGAAACAAGATAGTTTCGGTATCTTCAGGCGGTATGGATGAAGACAATTCACGTATTAGCCCTTGTTCTACAATTGATTTTTATCAAACTCGCTCTACATTGATTATTTCAGTTCTGTCTCAACCGATCTCCGGGGAAGAAGCAAAGTAGAAATCAAAGAATGGGAATCATGTATGGAAAAGGAACATCTTAAAAAGAAAGAGGCAACGGTTCTGCGAGTTAGAAATATCTGAGTAGATGATTCATGCTGAAGCTTCTCTTCTCTCATTTCATCACTGATGCTTTTTCTTATGCGCCTTATCCAAGAAAGCATCCATTTCCCTTTCCTTCGATGACTTGGTATTCTTGAACTGGTCTTATGCGCATATACTGTATAAAACTTCTGGTCAAATGATCGTAGCATTGCTTTAAATTCCTAATTAGCTAATTACACATGTGCATATTGCATATTTTACCAAATTCTGTAGACCAATAAAAATCACAGTTTTGCACTGAGATTATCATTTAATCTCATTTGGATAAATTGTTTGTACTTGGCGTGAAGAACAGGTTATACTGTACTAATTAAACTGGCTGGTACTTACAAAAAAGAGATCTTTTTTTCTGTTTTTTTTCTAATTATTATGCTTTTTTATTTCTATCTAAGGCTGTGTTTTATTGTGCCATTGATTTACTTATTATATGGCTATATTTATTTCACCATCAATCATCGCTTTGTGTAAAGCTATAGTTTGTGGTTGTGCAAATTTCCCACTGGCGCTTTCCCGGGTGTTTAATAGAATAATTGGTCGGCAAGTCATGTATAATGTATATTGATATAAAAGAATTTATTTTTTAGTTGTCTTTCCGGCGCAGATTACTAATGTATATTAATTTAATTGATGGTGTGTGACTAAACAAATATTGACGACAACTTTTCAAATAAAAAGGTATCCGTAATTAGACAACTAAACAGGAACATCTCAGTGCTAGGATAAGCCTTGTTTAGAATAAGCCCAGCAATTCCGTACTGAGATTTTCGAATGATGTTTCCCATTTAGGATAGGCCCAACACTTCGCTAGTTGTATATAAATACCCCTAATTTTTCAAGAAAAATAACGATTTCCCTTAATAACTTATTTTCACGTTCCTATTTTTTTTTTTAAAAAAAAAAAGAAATAAAAATTTTAGAAAAAATCTTATTCCCACGTCCTTTTTTTTTAAATAAATATGATTAAAAAAAAAAAATTTTCTCCTCCTACCCGAAAGAACTTCGTTTTATCAAAAAAAAAAAAAAGAATTTTCTCCTCCTACCTTTAAGTTTTATCAAAAAAAAAGTTCATACTCTTCCTTTTTAAAATAACGTGTCTTAATTTTAATATGCCCGATAACATTGATAACACTACTATTATCGACAATAATAATGAAGTTAGCGATGATTTTTATATAATTGATAACCCGAACGCGATTAAAGATATATTAAGTATATCTGTTAATCATTCTATAACAATAAAGAATAATTCTAGTACAATTCAAATGTTAATTACAATACTCCAAGGTAAGTTAACACTATGTTTTTTTGGGTGCATTGATGCTGTATATGGCTCTATCAGGTTACTGATACTGTATGTTTTGATACTGACTAACAATATAAGAACGACTTACTTCTGCTTCATCTACTATCTCTCCTCCTATTGTCTCTACTTCTCCTCTTAATGTCTCTGCTATTGCCTCTCCTTCTCCTCCGGTCTCAACATACGGATCCTTGTCGGATTCAATTTCATCTTTAAGCTCTTCGCTACCCTTAGACTCTTCAGTAACCTCATCATCAATAACTCCCTTAACGACTTTAATTTCGTCGATCTCACCAATTTCCTCGATCTCCCCAATTTCCTCGAACCCGCCAATTTCTTCGAACCCGGCTCCCGGTTCAAATTTAAATTTTATATGCACGTCGGAGGGGGTCGCTTTATCTAGCAGGACAAATTGGATTGCGCCTATCGGCTCATATAAAGATCCGTGTTACTTATGTGAATATTACGGGCATGGTTTTAATACCTGCCCGAATATTCAGCAAAATTACCGGGGAAGATGCTGCAGGTGTTGGGTCAGTCCGCACGAGTCAAAAGATTGCCATTTACGAAAAGGTGAAAAGGTATCTATTCCATTTAAAAAGAATTTTTTAAAGCCGGCCGATTTAATCAAATTTTTTGGAAGAATTGAGGAATAGGTTTTTTTTTTAATTCATTTCTGGTCGCCTTGGTGGCGAATTTTTTATTCTATGTAGTTTGTTTGGTCCGCCTGGTGGCGGGTTTTTTTCCTGGTTCGTCTGGTGACGAGTTTTTTTTCTGGTTCGCCTTGTGGCGTAAAGGTTTCTGGTTCGCCTGGTGGCGTGTTCTTTTTTTGTTTTGATATTTTTTTATAATAATAATAAATAATAATGCATTTTATCAATCACACTGGCACTAAATAAAATTTATTAAGACATTTTTTGAATATTATCTTGAATGCCAAATTGATATGATGATAATGTTAAATTCATATTGCAGAAAATATAAAAAAAAATTGTTCAATATGGAAGTCAGTAATTTGATGGCTGTTTAAAAATCTAAGGTTTCTGTTAAGATTGTTTGTTTCTTTACTATAAAAATGCTGATCAATAACTTTTAGTTCAGTAAAATTATTAATTTGTATAATAAATTCCTTTTATTCAGCAATAAATTTTGAAGTTCAAATAATTTTGACATTTAATTTTAATTTATAAATATCCAGATGTTCAAAGCACGCCTTAGCAAAATTTTTGCCAATTGTCATACAACTGAAATTTAACGCGTCTACTGGATTTTCTACAGATTCTACCCAATCACGATGTTGTCGTAAAAAATTTTTAATATAAAAAAATGCTTGCTCGATCTGTAAGCAATAAATTTTTAAATAATGGAAGATTAAATTCTTACGGGATTATAATCGGGAGAATAAGATGGCAAAAACTCAAGTCGTATTCCTTTCTCCTCACAAATATTCCGCAAACGCTGACTTTTATGTATAGATACATTATCTAAGATTAAAACGCTATACTAGTTATTTAACTAAATAAAATATTAAATAAAAATATTTATTATAGTCTATGTGGTTTTATATTTCGCTTCGAAAAATGGTAAACAAGTTGGGAAGAAAAAGAGATGGTTAACGCGGCACAATAAAAATCAATAAAATCTACGTACAACGTGAAATCAGGTCACATGAATTATTAGCAGAGTGGTGGCGCTATGATATATTGTAATCTTTATTATCATAAAGGAATAAAAAACATATCAATGTTATCACGGTCTTTTATGTGATATGTACTGTATTTATGAAAAAAGATGGAGTTTTAAAGAGCTAGCAATGTTTCTTCCGCTACGGGAAGGAATTTCTAGATCTTCTGTAATAACATCTAACTCCTTAACCTTTTCTTTGATATTTGCGCTTTCAGTTTCAACCCAGACTATTTTGAAGCATTTTCTGGAGAATTCTATTAATTTATCTAGTGAAGTTTCTGATAATTTTGTAAAATCGATGGCTGAAACGTATCGGCTTAAGATTCTCTTTAAAACCACCTCACGTGATATGAAATTGTTTACTTCCTTGTCGGTAGGATCTGAACTTTCCGTATATCCACTTTAATAGAAAAAAAATTTAAATCATTAAATCATTGTAATAAAACAACAACATAACGATATGAATGTATCGATCACCTTTCTACAATTTGTCGAAATTCTTTTACTAATGTTGAAAGTACATTTTTCAATTGATATCGATAGTCGGAAAATGATTTACGATATCGTTCGTTAATTGACTTCGCCACGCTTTGATAAGCATCATGCCCAAAAATTTTTTGTGTTATTTTATCAAACGCATGATCGGGCGGATTTCTAGTTCGCAAAAAAAGGCATTTCATTTCTTCGTCAATAAGACGATAATTATCCTAAACAGTAATAATATCAATAATACATAATACATCAGTAATTCTGTGTAATAACGATTGTTCTTAATTGGTAAGAATGTAACAACCAAAATAAGAAATGGATTTTACGTTGTCAGATGGTGACGAAGTCGAGGTGGTTAGTGGCAAATTTGTTGATGGCTGCTTCGTCGAGGCATCAAGCATTTTGTTTGCCAGATGTAGTACACTTGGATGTAAGACCAACCAATTGCAAATTTGCAATTGATTGGTCATTGCGCCAAATTGAACCGGAATTTCTTCTTCACTCTCTAGAAGTAATATTAAATGAGAATAAAATTATATTCATTAATTATGTTCAGATTTTATGTTTTTACCGCTTTCATCATTTTCATTTTCTTCTTGTTCTTTATCTTTCTCTCTCCTATCCCTCTCTCTTCTCTCTTTCTCTCTTCTCTCTTTCTCTCTTCTCTCTTTCTCTCTTCTCTCTTTCTCTCTTCTTTCTTTCTCTCTTCTCTCTTTATCTCTCCTCTCCATCTCTTTCTTCTCATTTTCTCTTCTTTCTTTTTCAATATTTCTTTCTTCTTGCTCTGGAAGCATATCTTCATTATAACGAAGTAAATTTAGTTTTAAATAAATTCGCAGAAATATCATTTCAATTGAATAATAAAACAATTATTATAACGTATTTACCCAAAATAATTCTTTCAATATCATCATCTTGTCTATTATTACCTTCTCCAATATCTACATCTTGTCCATGTAAATTATCTTGTTCATGTTCACTTCCTTCCTCTCTCCTTTCATCTCTTTCCTTATTATAATCACGTGAAGAGTTGGCAACATATGTACGAATAGTTTTTGTAGTCTTTGCAGCTTTTGTTGCCTTGTCTTTTAGGTATCATTATAATAGTATTAGGCGCAATTACTATATAAATTTTAAATCAAAAATATAATATTATTACCTTTTTCTGTTACTCCTCTGCGTTTAGTCATGATAAACAAACAAGATGGTACTTATCGGTATTGTGCTAGTAGCAACGTAAAGAAATAGGTGATTCCTGACGAAACGAATACAGCATCATCTTTATTTATTTATAGAGATTTCTCCTAATATTAAGAAAAAATTACATCGTGACCGCAGCACATAAAAGGAAATTGGGTTAGCATTCTCGAAAAAAACGTTCATGGTTACATTAAATCTTGGATAGTTGATCGGAAGAATTTGTTAATGGTTACATCGATTCTTTATGACGAAAATTTTGGGAAAATTTGACGTCTTAACGGTTACATGTAAAGAAATTATATATGAGTATCGTAACTGTAGAACATAAACGGAAATTTGGCCAACAAAATTTTCAAATTATTGGAATAATTGATCGGGAAAATCCTTAATGGGTATATTAGCTCTTTGTCCACAGAACATTAATGGTAATTTCGAGCAATATTAACGGTTACAAGTAAAGAAACTTTATATGAATATCGTGATCGCAGGACATAAACGGATTTTCGGGATAATTGATCAGGAGAAAAAATTTGTTAATGGTTACATAATCAGGGTTGAAGAATTATACTGTACGTACTATATTATGCTGTCCTAATACTTAAATAGAGTACATTTTTTCATATGTTTAATATATTATATATTTATTTTAATAATTAGGATTGTTCTTTTAATCTAATCTAAATAGAAAAAATATTATATTAAATATTTAACAGTGCAATATTAATGCAATGTTTACAGTACATTGATGAAATTTTGGGCAATGGAAAAATTGCGGTTACATGTAAGGTGATCGCAGGACATAAATAGAAATTTAGATCAAAAAATTGGTCGGAAAAATTTTGTCAACAGTTCTGTTGATTCTTTATCTGCAAAAGATCTTTATTTGCAGCACATTGGTGGAATCTAGGGTAATGATCTGAAAAATTTGACATGAATATCGTGGTCGCAATAAATAAATAGAAATTTAGATCAATAATTGATCAGAAAAAATTATTAATGGTTACATTGATTTTTTATCTGCAGCGCATTGATAGAATTCAGGGGTAATCTGAAAAATTTGACATGAATATCGTGATCGCAAGACATAAATGGATTTTCGGGATAATTGATCAGGAGAAAAAATTTGTTAATGTTTACATAATCAGGGTTGAAGAATTATACTGTACGTACTATATTACTATGCTGTCCTAATACTTAAATAGAGTACATTTTTTCATATGTTTAATATATTATATATTTATTTTAATAATTAGGATTGATAATAAATTATTAACTATTCTTTTAATCTTAATAGAAAAAATATTATATTAAATATTTAACAGTACAATATTAGTGCAATGTATACAGTAAATTGATGAAATTTTGGGAAATGGAAAAATTGCGGTTACATGTAAGGTGATCGCAGGACATGAACAGAAATTTAGATCAACAAATTGATCAGAAAAAAATTTTGTCAACAGTTCTGTTGATTCTTTATCTGCAAAAGATCTTTATCTGCAGCACATTTGTGGAATCTAGGGTAATGATCTGAAAAATTTGGCATGAATATCGTGGTCGCAATAAATAAATAGAAATTTAGATCAATAATTGACCGGAAAAAAATTGTTAATGATTACATTGATTTTTTATCTGCAGCGCATTGATAGAATTCAGGGGTAATCTGAAAAATTTGACGTGAATATCGTGATCGCAGGACATAAACGGATTTTCGGGATAATTGATCAGGAGAAAAATTTGTTAATGTTTACATAATCAGGGTTGAAGAATTATACTGTACGTACTATATTACTATGCTGTCCTAATACTTAAATAGAGTACATTTTTTCATATGTTTAATATATTATATATTTATTTTAATAATTAGGATTGATAATAAATTATTAACTATTCTTTTAATCTTAATAGAAAAAATATTATATTAAATATTTAACAGTACAATATTAGTGCAATGTATACAGTAAATTGATGAAATTTTGGGAAATGGAAAAATTGCGGTTACATGTAAGGTGATCGCAGGACATGAACAGAAATTTAGATCAACAAATTGATCAGAAAAAAATTTTGTCAACAGTTCTGTTGATTCTTTATCTGCAAAAGATCTTTATCTGCAGCACATTTGTGGAATCTAGGGTAATGATCTGAAAAATTTGGCATGAATATCGTGGTCGCAATAAATAAATAGAAATTTAGATCAATAATTGACCGGAAAAAAATTGTTAATGATTACATTGATTTTTTATCTGCAGCGCATTGATAGAATTCAGGGGTAATCTGAAAAATTTGACGTGAATATCGTGATCGCAGGACATAAACGGATTTTCGGGATAATTGATCAGGAGAAAAATTTGTTAATGGTTACATAATCAGGGTTGAAGAATTATACTGTACGTACTATATTATGCTGTCCTAATACTTAAATAGAGTACATTTTTTCATAAGTTTAATATATTATATATTTATTTTAATAATTAGGATTGATAATAAATTATTAACTATTCTTTTAATCTTAATAGAAAAAATATTATATTAAATATTTAACAGTGCAATATTAGTGCAATGTAAAGTAAATTGATGAAATTTTGGGAAATGGAAAAATTGCGGTTACATGTAAGGTGATCGCAGGACATGAACAGAAATTTAGATCAAAAAATTGATCGGAAAAAAATTTTGTCAACAGTTCTGTTGATTCTTTATCTGCAAAAGATCTTTATCTGCAGCACATTGGTGGAATCTAGGGTAATGATCTGAAAAATTTGACATGAATATCGTGGTCGCGATAAATAAATAGAAATTTAGATCAATAATTGATCAGGAAAAAAAATTGTTAATGGTTACATTGATTTTTATCTGCAGCGCATTGACAGAATTTGTTACATTAGTTCTCTATCTCGGAATTATGTAATGAAGTTTTAAAAAAAACTTTTCAAGTTGTTGACCCAAATTTCCTTTTATATAGTGCAGTCATGATATCACAGTCGTAATATTATAAAAAAATTTACTTTGTGCTTTTTTCCCAAAGAATTCAATTGATATTTTTTTTAAAGTTTGACTGTCCATATCTTATCAGTTACATATAAAAATACCACATCTCAGATCAGAGTTTTTAGATTTCTAATAAAAAAAAGATAGAAAGAAAATGTCCTCTCCCAAACCTAGTAGAGAAGAAACAGGTATAAAAAAAAAATACCTGGTATATTAATTCATTAAATAACGTATGATAATATTCAAATAGTTTCTTTCATATATAGATAATATGATATTGATCTCGCTAGACGATCTAATAAAAGAACAAACCCGATCGAACGATCTTCTCCAGACCAACATTAAAAAGAAACGGAAACGTCCGTCTCGTAACAACCGAGCGAAGACCATGGGAGACTGGGCTCAGATGGTGAAAAAAGTATGATCATTTGATTCTTTAATATTTTGTGATAATTTGAAATATTTAACACTTTAAAATTATTTGTTAGAATTGATATTGCCATTATATGAAATTAATATCTCATTAATATTATATCCACCTTCTTTTCAATTTATTTCAATAAAAAAATAAATCTTATGTAATTTTATAATTGTATATATCCGTAAAGCTCACAACTAGTGATTTTATCATAATAATTGATTGTAATAATTTAAAATCATAAAAATCAAAATTTCATATAAACTGGAACACGAATTGCTAACAATTTTTTCTGATCATTTGTCTTGTCTAAATGTGCTGCGATCACGATATTCTTAAAATGTAATGTCAATTTTTCAGAAAAGCTTTGTTAACCAATTTCCGTTATGTCCAGCAGCCTATATAAATTTCTTTACATGTAATCGTCAAAACATCAATCCTAAATTCAAGAGCTTTGTTAACCCAAATTTCTATAGTTACGATGTTGTTCATTATATAATTCATTAGTTAATGTAACTAACTATTAACGAATTTTTTTTCCGATCAATTATCCCAAAATTCGATGATCTAAATTTCCGCTTATGTCCTGCGGTCACAATATTCATATAAATTCCTTTACATATAACCGTTAAAGAAGTCAACTCTTCAGATCATTGCCTCAAAACTTCGTTAATGCATTGTAAGTAAAGAACCAATGTAGCCATTAAGAAAATTTCCGATCAATTCAAATTTCCGTTTATGTCCCGCGGTCACAATATTCATACAAAATTTCTTTGCATGTCGATTTTCCCAAAATTTAAGAAATTAGTAATCTAAATTTCCGTTTATGTTCTGCAGTCACGCACGATATTCATACAAAATTTCTTTGCATGTAACTGTTGTTAACATGTCAATTTTAGATCATTTTCCCCAAGATTTCCATTAATGTACTGTGATCCAAGAACTAATGTAACCATTGACAATTTTTTTTTCTCGAAATTTCAATATAAATTTCCGTTTATAAATTTCCGTTTATGTCCTGCGGTCACGATTTCATACAAATTTCTTTACATGTAACCAGATCATTGCCCAAATTTCCGTTAATGAGAAATTTGTTAACCCAAAATTTCCGTTTATGTGCTGCGGTCGCGATACTATGATTTCCAATTAAAAATATTATAAAAGCAGTTAATGAATTAAATACACAAACGCGCATGGACATTTTTTAAATTTACTCATTTTATTATTCCTTATTATAATTATTATCATAGCCATGTTACGAAATAAACCTCAAAAAGCGAATATTGCTACATTACCTTTTCGTATCCGTAATAATTTTAGAAGGTTGCCCAACAGATTTTTATTATCGGATAATGATGACAATGAAAAAATGGTACAAAAAGATTTTGAAGATGATAATATTAGCGGCGAAGAGTATAATGAATATGGCGACGGAGATGATGATTTAGAACAATGAAGCGATGATGATCATATAGAACAGCGAAGCGATAATGGTGATGATTTAGAACAACGAAGCAATGATGATCATTTAGAACAACGAAGTGATAATGATCATTTAGAACAACGAAACGATAATGATGATGATTTAGAACAACGAAGCAATAATGAAGAAGGTGATACCAACATGATTTCAACATCATCAGAGAATGAAACAGAAAGCGATTATATAATGTCCTTAGAAAGTGATGAAGAATATGAAACAATGTCGTCAGATAATGAAGAAAGACATGATTCTGATATCTCAGAAGAAAAGCTATTCGTTGATGAAGCATTGGCTAAAGATAAGTTACCATCTTATGATGGTGATTTTGCTCCATATTTTCAAAATTTAACTACTGCTGCCTTATTTTGTTGGATTTATAAGCATAATATTTCAACAAATGCATATGAAGATCTTGTTGACATTATCATGAGACCAGAATTTAATAGAGATCATATTGTAAAAAATATTCGGAGATTTCGAGCATGGAGGGAGCGTCTTCCTCTTCCCTCAATATCAGCAAAATCTATCTCAATTTCATCAAAAAAAAACACCATCAACTTTAAAGGATTCAAAGATGGCATATCAACTTTCAATAAGTGATATCATTTGGAATGTTCTTAACAACCCATCACTATTAAAGGAAATGTATTTTGGTGCTGGTGTCGATTCAAAAACAAAATCCGAGTACTGGCATGGTACCTTATGGGCAGAGTCACCTCTTTTCGGTCAAGAACAATTAATGATATCAGGGGGTAATTATTTATTAAATGCAAGCTGATGGTAGAGAGGCGAAGCAATAAAGTACAAGAGACTAACACTTTTTTCATATGTATATAATAGAGATATACCAATGCGGCGATTTTGTTTACTATTACGACAATGAGCGAAAACTTGGCAGATTGAGAGCGATATTATTAAATGAAGAGAACCAACAGTATCGGCTGAGAATCCAAAAAGTTCTAGATTATAGTGACTTGCCTGGAACTTTTAAGGGAGAATTAAGACAAAATCGCTCTCTTTCCGGAGAAGTTTGGTTACAAGATGAACCATTCTTGACAATAACAACATCACAAATTTCAGAAAAGGTTGCTGCAGATACACTACGAATTACCGAAATACTTTATAAACATCATACACACTGGCGCATTCGTGATGCAACGTTCTCTTATCAATATCCTTCGGATATATTTCTATAAGGCAGCCACCATCTCCAACAATTCCGGTTTATAAGCTGTTTTTGGACATATACTACGATGATTTTGGAACATTTAGGAATGTTTATCATTCGTTAGGAGGTGTTTATGTGCAGTTTGGAATATGCCTGCCCGTCAAAGAAAGTTGCTCAAAAATCACTTTGTTCTCGGGTTTGTTCCTTTCGGTGGTAATTTCAATGAATTCATGTTGCCATTTATTTCTGAAATGAAAGAATTCGAACAAAGAAAATTAATGGAAGTGAATGGCCAAGATGCTTGGGTGATAGCCGGTTTAGGTGTCGTAACTGCTGATTTACCACAAGGGAATGACATGTGTGGTGTATTACGACATAATGCCAATAAAGGTTGCCGCACTTGTACAGCCTCTCGAGAATCACTTACCAACTTCTCTCAGGATGTACCAGCAACATCAAGATATCATCACATCACTGACGATCAATTTAAAGAGATATTTAACGAACCTGCTACCACAAGGCAAAGACGACTTTGTACTGAGTTTGGACTAAGAACAAGGCCTAGCATTTTGGATAGGCTGCTAAGAGAAAGGCATCTACAGACACCTCAAGATGTATATCATGCAACTGCTGGGAAGATTGGACGACTTCTTAAATTAACGTATGATCTTTGAATTTAATTAACTTTAGCTAGATATGTAACGAACAAAATCTTTAATAAAGCTTTTTTGATTTCCACAGGTGCGAATTATTTTCACAAAAAGGAGAGGACGAGTTTATCAAAGCCTGGAAGAACTTTGAGAAACCAAAAAAAATGGTCTCGTTTGCCAAATCCAATTAGTCACAATGCTAGTTTCATGATGTCTGACTATCTTAGGCTCGCTATGATAATGCCTTTTATACTTAATAGTTTTTTAGAAACATCAAGCTTAAAGGAAAATGAATCCAGAAGCATTCTGCGACGAATTCAAGAATCACGCATTAACATGGCGAAAAAATGTAATAATTGCTTGTTGGGTATATGTAGCAAAAACAATGAGGATGGTTTTTGAAAGCAAGTTACATTAGATTCGTATGACGAATTACAAAAATGCCTTGAAGAAAGAAAATGAAATTCTTCAAAGGTACAATTATTCATAAATTCTTATATAATTTTTTATTTTTTATTTATCAATATATAAAATATTATTTAATAATGTGGCTTTAGGTTTTCCCTGAATTTGCTAACCTTACCCCAACCTGCAATCAAATATCCACTTGCTGGTGCCATGCAAGGACTTATGGTATCTTATAAACCCTCAAGTTGGTATCAAAGAGATGGTGCATCAGATCTTTAAAAGCAATGGTACCCACGAACAAATTGCAAGAATGTCGAGCTAGACTTGTTAAAGCGGTATACCTAGCTCTTTGCAATTCGTCCATTTAGTAGATGGAGGCGCCAGATCAAAGATTATCACAACCTTGTAAGAGGTTTCGCTACTAATGTCCTCTAAAGTTTAGAAATTATTGACTACTTGGTATATTACTGAAGACAAGGTATCAAATGAACAAGAACCGGAAGAAAATGAAGAAGGTTTGTATTACAATTTTATAATAATAATATTTCCGCAATTATAACGTAATTTTATTTATATAGGCGATTTCATCTCCAGTGGATTTTATTACAAATATTATCTTAAAGAGGAGCTTGTCCCGTCAGGGATCGTGAAAATATCATGAAAAATTTGCCCAAATTTCCAATCTGAGCTGCTTCTTTCATTTATGGACATGGACAAGAAGTCAGCTCTTATATATTCTCAAATGGGCTGGTATGAATTGGCGACATACACTATGGAAGAAAGCGATGGCGTTTTTCCAAAGTACTCTTCATATTGGTGACGTCGTAACAATCACGAGGAAGACAGTGGTGAATGTTATGCGATATAAAGGGATTTCAAATCAAAGGCAATGATGATAAATATTATGCCTTTATTACAATTGATTGTTTGACAATATTAACAGAATTCACAACGTATTGAAAATGTCCTCTTTTCGCATTCAGACAAGCCAAGACATTCGCTGGGAGAGAATCTTCCCGATATCAATAATTGACCACGTACAGAAAGTTCACTTTGTCTATGATACGAAAATTGATTTGTGGATAAAAATAATTATTATTTTACGGTTATATAGCTTTATTAGTAATATTATGTTATATTTACAATATAAATAAGTTTATACTACGTTTACTCATTAATTCATTATTGTTTTAACAATATCAAAATGATACAGTATTTTTTTTATTAAATAAATGCAACAATATCGTTTTGATATGTTATGGTATCGTGACCGCGTCATTACTTTATCACGTGATAACGTGACTTTGTATTGATTATCCAATCAAAAATCATGTGTTTGTCTTGTTTAAAACATTCTGCACGAACGGTTATTTCTACTCCGATCTCTACATTTTAACTGTAATAACTTACATTTTAATATTGTCAGTCTATTTAAAATATTTCTTAATAATATTAACAATCATATACGCGTCTATTTTTTATTCCGGCGTAATCTCACATTGAAAAATAGTTTATTTCGACCACCTTGACAGGTACGAAACAAAAGTTATTTATAATAATATTAATTGTTTTACAAATTTTAGCTCTCGGTGCAAATATTGTTTAGAAAATATTTTTTAACAATATAACAGAAATTCGGGATGTATTTTTTTATTTATTTATCTATTTATTATTTTTTTTTAAAAAAAGAAAAATTTTTTAATAGTAGTGTATAATAATATTTGCGACGAAATTCGGTCAGAAATTCGGAATGTGCGCAAAAGAAAGTTTCGGTATAGTATTATTTCCCTCTTTTTTTTACTTGGGAATGCGATTGTTTAAAGCGTCATAATGATATCGTCACGTTGTTTTTATATTAGCATTGGAAAGAGAGATGTCAAGTAATTTACCGGGCACGACCGTATCTT
>BLAL01000200.1:0-20645 GCA_015698045.1 Rhizophagus clarus | reverse complement strand
ATTTCATAATATTTTAAAAAAAACAATACACTTTTTATTAAATTTATATTAAATAAGTTAATATTAATAAAAAAATTAGGTATCTGAAAGTCCAAGGCAAATTATAATATATAACTATATGAGATGAAAAATTGCAACTACTTTACAGAAACCTTGAAAATATGAGCGATGTTGAATTGATACGGGTACGATATAAATTTCATGTCATAATGGTATCAATTTCTGTGATGATATTGTTATAATGTTGATTTGATATCGTTACTTCATCACCATAATTTATCGCGAAAATATCGTGACGATATCTATTCAAAAGAATATCAAATCGGCACAGCCTTGATATCATTACGATGTTGGTAATTTCAAAAAAAAAGGATGATATATTTGCGATATTGATTTGATATCGTCACTTCATCCCACAATTTATCGCCGAGATATCGTGACAACATTTATTTAAAAAAATATCTGATCGGTATAGTCTTGATATCGTTACGATATTGGTAATTTCAGGGATAAAAAAAGATGTATTTACGATATTGATTTGATATCGTCACTTCATTGCCGCAACTCATTTGTGGTATCGCAACTCATCTGCAATACCGCAAATATTAAACTTTTTTTTTTTTTTTACAACTTTTATATGTATAACGTGCTGCCATATTATTAAAATAAAATTCTGATATTTTTATACGATTAAGCAAGATTACATAAAAATATACTATGGACTTTGACTACTTCCGTATGTCGCCGCCACAGAGGTTGTTGAGATTGCGGTTGCAAAGGCTTCCAAATTTTAATAAGAGAATTCTTTTTACGAATTTCTTGTTCTTGTATAGGTTTATTACGATATTGAGAAGACATTTTTAAAACTTGTTTGATGATGATTCTACAGGTTAAAATGTGAGTCAAAAATTTTTTTTTCTTCTCATTTTTTTTATTATTATAAATCAATTCTTTCATTCCTTATTTTTGCATTGATCTTACCACATCATGATCGAGTATGATTAATATGGTGGTCAATTTCGAAAGAAAAAATATATTTTTTTTGATATACTTTGATGTATTTTCCATATGATTTTAGATATTGAGAATTTGGTAAGAGAAGAGTTTTTTTAATTACTACTTTAACGAAATGTACTAACACTTGTTCTTTTTTTTAGACAGGTTCAAAGCATGGGATTTCAACTGGAGATCAGGGGTGTAGATTTCGGTGGGTATTTTATAACATTTTTTTTTTTAAATCTTTTTTTTTTTAATGTACTATTACTAACAGTTCGTTTCTTTGGAATTTTTCTATTTTGTAAATTATACTAGTAGTTTATGTATTATTATTTAGCCGTATAATAAAATAATTTATTGGCATTTTAAAATATATTAATCATGTTCTGTCAATCTTTACAAAATTGTGAAAATTATCATAAAATGGTTTTAAATACATTGTCAGGATGACATATTTTATGATGTTCTGGTAAGCATCGGAAATGGGTTCTAATGTGGTTTTCAAAATGATTTTTTATTATGTAAAATGTCTTTACAACCATATTAAAATTCGAATTTTAAGTACATTTATGATATCATAAAAGTATCATACGATATCTTGAAAAAATTGCCTTGTCCAGTAAAAGTAGTCTCATTTTATTTACGAATGTATATTTTAATATACAGTATTTGAAATGTATTAGAGACATTATTCTATTCAATACATTTACTAAATTTTATCGACATGGTTAATAAATTTTTAAAATCGGAACGACTTTAATAATAATTCGTGACGATTTATCGGTAAATTGATCCACGATCGGTAGACGATTATTTGCATGATATGTTTACTATTCGGACACAATTCAATACATTTCAGCAAAGAATAAATTATATATATATTAAGCAAAATTATTGATATGAACTTTATTTATGATTAAAAGTGTTAATAATAAAAGTATTAATAATGTAAATGTTAAGTATAATTACTAAATTATAGCTCTTCTATGCTAAATATTTACTATAAACTATTGATCGAATAAAAAAATCAAAGCGCTATAACATTATAAGACCATCAAGTTTCCACGAATATTTATTTTCTATCCCTTTTGTTCTTAGAGTATTAAAAATCTTCCAGAACCTTAAAGTATTATCGTCACCACCAGCTCCAGCTACAATGTCCTCTCCATTTGGAGAAATATAAAAATAAAGGACGTGATAAAAATGTAAAATGATACATAATAAAAATATATTATATAAAATTTATAATAACGCTTCTCACTAGCCTCCTTAATTTTCAATCTTCTTAGTTACTTTTTTTTATGCTTTCTTTGCTCTCTTTCATCATTATCATTCTTTTCGTCATCATCTTCGGGAAATGACCTTGCAGCACTTATGTAATAATGAGACAGCTCCATTGATCTTGTAACATCTATTTTATCAGTACAAGCAAAGTCCAAATTTATTGTGTATAAATCTGTATTTGCCATAAAAAAGTTGCGACGAGCTGTCTTGTCATCATCCACCTCCTCACTTAAACATCTAATCCCGTAAATAATAACATTTTGGAGCGCTCTTTCCATTTCTTCTGATAGTTCATTTGAAACACATGTCAACCACTGACGAAATATAGTTGAAACTGAAACTTTAGATTTTAACTGGGAAATATTATCGTTAGTGCAACTATTCTGATATGCGAAACCTATATTCGACCATAATTCGCTCCTCCATCCATCAAAAACTTTTCGAAAACGTTTGCCCATAAAACTAATTTTTTGTTTGTTTTCTTTCTTCTTAGAAAAATGCGGAAATAATTTACTAATTATATCTTCTATCATTGAATTTCTAGAAGAATGATCAAGGTGTCGAGTACGAAGGAATAGTGCTCTTAATTCAACGTAAATGATATCTAAGATCCATTTTGGGAGAGAACTATAATTATTTTCTAATATTTCACTCATCTGTTTTTGACTATATTCGCGACTGGTTTTAGGTTCCGTATATTTATCTGGAACATTCGCGTTGGGTCTTGGGGAAGGACTTCTGGGGTAGTGACGTTCTCTAGTAAAATATTGAGACGGCAACTCCAAATTGTTATTTATGAGTTGTCGTTCAAAATTATCCCTATAATAAAAATAAATGGGCTCAGAACATATGAATTATAAATATTACAGATTTACTATATATATTTACATTGGAGTGCGGCTCTTCAAAGGCGGAGAACGCAGCGGGGAATGTGGTGACGTCGCCGGAGAGGATTCCAGTGATGTTATTGTTGATATGGGACTTTGACTTTTCCTGTATTTCTCGGTCATAAAATTGATATAATCGGGTAAAATTAGGCCGAATTCATCCGCTATTTTCTTCTTAGTTTTATAGGGATCCGGAGATATATTTATTATTTCCTCAATTCTCAAGAACTCCTCTTTTAGCATTTTGTCTACAATTATTAAATATCAAGGTAAGTGAACTATTCATATCACAAAAAGAAAGAATAATGAATTTCAATTATAGGTCACCTATTTTTTCTTCATCATCAATTTGTTGAGGAGGTTGAGGTGGTAATTGAGGTAAGTATTGTTGAGGTTGTTGAGAAGGTGATTGCGACCATTGGTATTCATGATGTGGCCATTGACGTTGCTGATTTTGTTGAGGTTGTTGAGGTTGTTGAGGCCATTGAGGTAGAGGTGGTTGCGGCCATTGAGGTTGAGATTGTTGAGGTTGTTGAGGCCATTGAGATTGAGGTGGTTGCGGCCATTGAAATTGAGATTGTTGAGGTTGTTGAGGCCATTGAGATTGAGGTGGTTGCGACCATTGAAATTGATGAGGTTGAGATTGTTGAGGTTGTTGAGGCCATTGAGATTGAGGTGGTTGCGGCCATTGAAATTGAAATTGTTGAGGTTGTCGCGGCCACTGAAGTAGAGTTTGGGGTTGAGATTGTTGCGGTTGTTGAGATTGAGGTTGTTGCGGTTGATGAGATTGAGGTTGTTGCGGTTGTTGAGATTGGGGTTGTTGCAGCTGTTGAGGTTGTTGCGGCCATTGAGACTGAGGTTGTTGATATTGCGGTTGCGATGGCTGCCAATGTTTAATAAGAGAACCTTTTTTACGAATTCCTTGTTCTTTATCAAGATCTTGAGAAGACATTTTAATGATATCTCAATATAAAAAAAAAAGAAATAATTGAATAAAAAAAAAAAAAAAATTTTTTTATCCCCTTTTTTTTGCGTTGATCTTACCACATCATGATCGAAAAAAATTAATCTTTTTCTTGCATCGTAATTATATCTATGATTAATATGGTTAATTACGAAAAGAAAAAAAATTCTTTTTGCCATTGATCTTATTACATCATATGATACAGATTTTTTTAAGGAAAAAAAATATGATTAATATAATGATGGATATTGTGATTAAATCATGGCCAAGTAAAATTAATATTTTTCTCACATTGTTACGATTAATTTCGAAAATAAGTTTCTTTTTTACCATTGATCTCAATAGATTTTCTAAGGAAAAAAATTTGATTAATATAATGACGGACATTGTGATTATCGAGTAAAAATTAATCTTTTTTTCAATTTTTTTCTTTTTTTTAAAAATTCTATATCGTGGTTATACCTATTACCAAAAAAAACTTTTTCTGCAAAAAAAGTTGTTTGCATTGATATCATAACACTACGAGTTATCTTTTCCTTGAACCTTCTCAAACATCTTAAGTCGTATAATTAATAATTAACCTCTCCTATAAACAGAGAGCAACTTACTTTAATATAAACACGAATACAAAATACGTTAGTAATGAGAACGAAAAATAAATTCTTTAGGAAAAAGAGATTATTTAAAGCACTGAACTGAAAGGAATGATTCCTAGGATAGCGAGTGATTTGAACTAAGCCAAAGTTAGAAACAAGATAGTTTCGGTATCTTCAGGCGGTATGGATGAAGACAATTCACGTATTAGCCCTTGTTCTACAATTGATTTTTATCAAACTCGCTCTACATTGATTATTTCAGTTCTGTCTCAACCGATCTCCGGGGAAGAAGCAAAGTAGAAATCAAAGAATGGGAATCATGTATGGAAAAGGAACATCTTAAAAAGAAAGAGGCAACGGTTCTGCGAGTTAGAAATATCTGAGTAGATGATTCATGCTGAAGCTTCTCTTCTCTCATTTCATCACTGATGCTTTTTCTTATGCGCCTTATCCAAGAAAGCATCCATTTCCCTTTCCTTCGATGACTTGGTATTCTTGAACTGGTCTTATGCGCATATACTGTATAAAACTTCTGGTCAAATGATCGTAGCATTGCTTTAAATTCCTAATTAGCTAATTACACATGTGCATATTGCATATTTTACCAAATTCTGTAGACCAATAAAAATCACAGTTTTGCACTGAGATTATCATTTAATCTCATTTGGATAAATTGTTTGTACTTGGCGTGAAGAACAGGTTATACTGTACTAATTAAACTGGCTGGTACTTACAAAAAAGAGATCTTTTTTTCTAATTATTATGCTTTTTTATTTCTATCTAAGGCTGTGTTTTATTGTGCCATTGATTTACTTATTATATGGCTATATTTATTTCACCATCAATCATCGCTTTGTGTAAAGCTATAGTTTGTGGTTGTGCAAATTTCCCACTGGCGCTTTCCCGGGTGTTTAATAGAATAATTGGTCGGCAAGTCATGTATAATGTATATTGATATAAAAGAATTTATTTTTTAGTTGTCTTTCCGGCGCAGATTACTAATGTATATTAATTTAATTGATGGTGTGTGACTAAACAAATATTGACGACAACTTTTCAAATAAAAAGGTATCCGTAATTAGACAACTAAACAGGAACATCTCAGTGCTAGGATAAGCCTTGTTTAGAATAAGCCCAGCAATTCCGTACTGAGATTTTCGAATGATGTTTCCCATTTAGGATAGGCCCAACACTTCGCTAGTTGTATATAAATACCCCTAATTTTTCAAGAAAAATAACGATTTCCCTTAATAACTTATTTTCACGTTCCTATTTTTTTTTTTAAAAAAAAAAAGAAATAAAAATTTTAGAAAAAATCTTATTCCCACGTCCTTTTTTTTTTAAATAAATATGATTAAAAAAAAAAAATTTTCTCCTCCTACCCGAAAGAACTTCGTTTTATCAAAAAAAAAAAAAGAATTTTCTCCTCCTACCTTTAAGTTTTATCAAAAAAAAAGTTCATACTCTTCCTTTTTAAAATAACGTGTCTTAATTTTAATATGCCCGATAACATTGATAACACTACTATTATCGACAATAATAATGAAGTTAGCGATGATTTTTATATAATTGATAACCCGAACGCGATTAAAGATATATTAAGTATATCTGTTAATCATTCTATAACAATAAAGAATAATTCTAGTACAATTCAAATGTTAATTACAATACTCCAAGGTAAGTTAACACTATGTTTTTTTGGGTGCATTGATGCTGTATATGGCTCTATCAGGTTACTGATACTGTATGTTTTGATACTGACTAACAATATAAGAACGACTTACTTCTGCTTCATCTACTATCTCTCCTCCTATTGTCTCTACTTCTCCTCTTAATGTCTCTGCTATTGCCTCTCCTTCTCCTCCGGTCTCAACATACGGATCCTTGTCGGATTCAATTTCATCTTTAAGCTCTTCGCTACCCTTAGACTCTTCAGTAACCTCATCATCAATAACTCCCTTAACGACTTTAATTTCGTCGATCTCACCAATTTCCTCGATCTCCCCAATTTCCTCGAACCCGCCAATTTCTTCGAACCCGGCTCCCGGTTCAAATTTAAATTTTATATGCACGTCGGAGGGGGTCGCTTTATCTAGCAGGACAAATTGGATTGCGCCTATCGGCTCATATAAAGATCCGTGTTACTTATGTGAATATTACGGGCATGGTTTTAATACCTGCCCGAATATTCAGCAAAATTACCGGGGAAGATGCTGCAGGTGTTGGGTCAGTCCGCACGAGTCAAAAGATTGCCATTTACGAAAAGGTGAAAAGGTACCTATTCCATTTAAAAAGAATTTTTTAAAGCCGGCCGATTTAATCAAATTTTTTGGAAGAATTGAGGAATAGGTTTTTTTTTTAATTCATTTCTGGTCGCCTTGGTGGCGAATTTTTTATTCTATGTAGTTTGTTTGGTCCGCCTGGTGGCGGGTTTTTTTCCTGGTTCGTCTGGTGACGAGTTTTTTTTCTGGTTCGCCTTGTGGCGTAAAGGTTTCTGGTTCGCCTGGTGGCGTGTTCTTTTTTTGTTTTGATATTTTTTTATAATAATAATAAATAATAATGCATTTTATCAATCACACTGGCACTAAATAAAATTTATTAAGACATTTTTTGAATATTATCTTGAATGCCAAATTGATATGATGATAATGTTAAATTCATATTGCAGAAAATATAAAAAAAAATTGTTCAATATGGAAGTCAGTAATTTGATGGCTGTTTAAAAATCTAAGGTTTCTGTTAAGATTGTTTGTTTCTTTACTATAAAAATGCTGATCAATAACTTTTAGTTCAGTAAAATTATTAATTTGTATAATAAATTCCTTTTATTCAGCAATAAATTTTGAAGTTCAAATAATTTTGACATTTAATTTTAATTTATAAATATCCAGATGTTCAAAGCACGCCTTAGCAAAATTTTTGCCAATTGTCATACAACTGAAATTTAACGCGTCTACTGGATTTTCTACAGATTCTACCCAATCACGATGTTGTCGTAAAAAATTTTTAATATAAAAAAATGCTTGCTCGATCTGTAAGCAATAAATTTTTAAATAATGGAAGATTAAATTCTTACGGGATTATAATCGGGAGAATAAGATGGCAAAAACTCAAGTCGTATTCCTTTCTCCTCACAAATATTCCGCAAACGCTGACTTTTATGTATAGATACATTATCTAAGATTAAAACGCTATACTAGTTATTTAACTAAATAAAATATTAAATAAAAATATTTATTATAGTCTATGTGGTTTTATATTTCGCTTCGAAAAATGGTAAACAAGTTGGGAAGAAAAAGAGATGGTTAACGCGGCACAATAAAAATCAATAAAATCTACGTACAACGCGAAATCAGGTCACATGAATTATTAGCAGAGTGGTGGCGCTATGATATATTGTAATCTTTATTATCATAAAGGAATAAAAAACATATCAATGTTATCACGGTCTTTTATGTGATATGTACTGTATTTATGAAAAAAGATGGAGTTTTAAAGAGCTAGCAATGTTTCTTCCGCTACGGGAAGGAATTTCTAGATCTTCTGTAATAACATCTAACTCCTTAACCTTTTCTTTGATATTTGCGCTTTCAGTTTCAACCCAGACTATTTTGAAGCATTTTCTGGAGAATTCTATTAATTTATCTAGTGAAGTTTCCGATAATTTTGTAAAATCGATGGCTGAAACGTATCGGCTTAAGATTCTCTTTAAAACCACCTCACGTGATATGAAATTGTTTACTTCCTCGTCGGTAGGATCTGAACTTTCCGTATATCCACTTTAATAGAAAAAAAATTTAAATCATTAAATCATTGTAATAAAACAACAACATAACGATATGAACGTATCGATCACCTTTCTACAATTTGTCGAAATTCTTTTACTAATGTTGAAAGTACATTTTTCAATTGATATCGATAGTCGGAAAATGATTTACGATATCGTTCGTTAATTGACTTCGCCACGCTTTGATAAGCATCATGCCCAAAAATTTTTTGTGTTATTTTATCAAACGCATGATCGGGCGGATTTCTAGTTCGCAAAAAAAGGCATTTCATTTCTTCGTCAATAAGACGATAATTATCCTAAACAGTAATAATATCAATAATACATAATACATCAGTAATTCTGTGTAATAACGATTGTTCTTAATTGGTAAGAATGTAACAACCAAAATAAGAAATGGATTTTACGTTGTCAGATGGTGACGAAGTCGAGGTGGTTAGTGGCAAATTTGTTGATGGCTGCTTCGTCGAGGCATCAAGCATTTTGTTTGCCAGATGTAGTACACTTGGATGTAAGACCAACCAATTGCAAATTTGCAATTGATTGGTCATTGCGCCAAATTGAACCGGAATTTCTTCTTCACTCTCTAGAAGTAATATTAAATGAGAATAAAATTATATTCATTAATTATGTTCAGATTTTATGTTTTTACCGCTTTCATCATTTTCATTTTCTTCTTGTTCTTTATCTTTCTCTCTCCTATCCCTCTCTCTTCTCTCTTTCTCTCTTCTCTCTTTCTCTCTTCTCTCTTTCTCTCTTCTCTCTTTCTCTCTTCTTTCTTTCTCTCTTCTCTCTTTATCTCTCCTCTCCATCTCTTTCTTCTCATTTTCTCTTCTTTCTTTTTCAATATTTCTTTCTTCTTGCTCTGGAAGCATATCTTCATTATAACGAAGTAAATTTAGTTTTAAATAAATTCGCAGAAATATCATTTCAATTGAATAATAAAACAATTATTATAACGTATTTACCCAAAATAATTCTTTCAATATCATCATCTTGTCTATTATTACCTTCTCCAATATCTACATCTTGTCCATGTAAATTATCTTGTTCATGTTCACTTCCTTCCTCTCTCCTTTCATCTCTTTCCTTATTATAATCACGTGAAGAGTTGGCAACATATGTACGAATAGTTTTTGTAGTCTTTGCAGCTTTTGTTGCCTTGTCTTTTAGGTATCATTATAATAGTATTAGGCGCAATTACTATATAAATTTTAAATCAAAAATATAATATTATTACCTTTTTCTGTTACTCCTCTGCGTTTAGTCATGATAAACAAACAAGATGGTACTTATCGGTATTGTGCTAGTAGCAACGTAAAGAAATAGGTGATTCGTCACGTAAAGAAATAGGTGATTCCTGACGAAACGAATACAGCATCATCTTTATTTATTTATAGAGATTTCTCCTAATATTAAGAAAAAATTACATCGTGACCGCAGCACATAAAAGGAAATTGGGTTAGCATTCTCGAAAAAAACGTTCATGGTTACATTAAATCTTGGATAGTTGATCGGAAGAATTTGTTAATGGTTACATCGATTCTTTATGACGAAAATTTTGGGAAAATTTGACGTCTTAACGGTTACATGTAAAGAAATTATATATGAGTATCGTAACTGTAGGACATAAACGGAAATTTGGCCAACAAAATTTTCAAATTATTGGAATAATTGATCGGGAAAATCCTTAATGGGTATATTAGCTCTTTGTCCACAGAACATTAATGGTAATTTCGAGCAATATTAACGGTTACAAGTAAAGAAACTTTATATGAATATCGTGATCGCAGGACATAAACGGATTTTCGGGATAATTGATCAGGAGAAAAAATTTGTTAATGGTTACATAATCAGGGTTGAAGAATTATACTGTACGTACTATATTATGCTGTCCTAATACTTAAATAGAGTACATTTTTTTCATATGTTTAATATATTATATATTTATTTTAATAATTAGGATTGTTCTTTTAATCTAATCTAAATAGAAAAAATATTATATTAAATATTTAACAGTGCAATATTAATGCAATGTTTACAGTACATTGATGAAATTTTGGGCAATGGAAAAATTGCGGTTACATGTAAGGTGATCGCAGGACATAAATAGAAATTTAGATCAAAAAATTGGTCGGAAAAATTTTGTCAACAGTTCTGTTGATTCTTTATCTGCAAAAGATCTTTATTTGCAGCACATTGGTGGAATCTAGGGTAATGATCTGAAAAATTTGACATGAATATCGTGGTCGCAATAAATAAATAGAAATTTAGATCAATAATTGATCGGAAAAAATTATTAATGGTTACATTGATTTTTTATCTGCAGCGCATTGATAGAATTCAGGGGTAATCTGAAAAATTTGACATGAATATCGTGATCGCAAGACATAAACGGATTTTCGGGATAATTGATCAGGAGAAAAAATTTGTTAATGTTTACATAATCAGGGTTGAAGAATTATACTGTACGTACTATATTACTATGCTGTCCTAATACTTAAATAGAGTACATTTTTTCATATGTTTAATATATTATATATTTATTTTAATAATTAGGATTGATAATAAATTATTAACTATTCTTTTAATCTTAATAGAAAAAATATTATATTAAATATTTAACAGTACAATATTAGTGCAATGTATACAGTAAATTGATGAAATTTTGGGAAATGGAAAAATTGCGGTTACATGTAAGGTGATCGCAGGACATGAACAGAAATTTAGATCAACAAATTGATCAGAAAAAAATTTTGTCAACAGTTCTGTTGATTCTTTATCTGCAAAAGATCTTTATCTGCAGCACATTTGTGGAATCTAGGGTAATGATCTGAAAAATTTGGCATGAATATCGTGGTCGCAATAAATAAATAGAAATTTAGATCAATAATTGACCGGAAAAAAATTGTTAATGATTACATTGATTTTTTATCTGCAGCGCATTGATAGAATTCAGGGGTAATCTGAAAAATTTGACGTGAATATCGTGATCGCAGGACATAAACGGATTTTCGGGATAATTGATCAGGAGAAAAATTTGTTAATGTTTACATAATCAGGGTTGAAGAATTATACTGTACGTACTATATTACTATGCTGTCCTAATACTTAAATAGAGTACATTTTTTCATATGTTTAATATATTATATATTTATTTTAATAATTAGGATTGATAATAAATTATTAACTATTCTTTTAATCTTAATAGAAAAAATATTATATTAAATATTTAACAGTACAATATTAGTGCAATGTATACAGTAAATTGATGAAATTTTGGGAAATGGAAAAATTGCGGTTACATGTAAGGTGATCGCAGGACATGAACAGAAATTTAGATCAACAAATTGATCAGAAAAAAATTTTGTCAACAGTTCTGTTGATTCTTTATCTGCAAAAGATCTTTATCTGCAGCACATTTGTGGAATCTAGGGTAATGATCTGAAAAATTTGGCATGAATATCGTGGTCGCAATAAATAAATAGAAATTTAGATCAATAATTGACCGGAAAAAAATTGTTAATGATTACATTGATTTTTTATCTGCAGCGCATTGATAGAATTCAGGGGTAATCTGAAAAATTTGACGTGAATATCGTGATCGCAGGACATAAACGGATTTTCGGGATAATTGATCAGGAGAAAAATTTGTTAATGGTTACATAATCAGGGTTGAAGAATTATACTGTACGTACTATATTATGCTGTCCTAATACTTAAATAGAGTACATTTTTTCATAAGTTTAATATATTATATATTTATTTTAATAATTAGGATTGATAATAAATTATTAACTATTCTTTTAATCTTAATAGAAAAAATATTATATTAAATATTTAACAGTGCAATATTAGTGCAATGTAAAGTAAATTGATGAAATTTTGGGAAATGGAAAAATTGCGGTTACATGTAAGGTGATCGCAGGACATGAACAGAAATTTAGATCAAAAAATTGATCGGAAAAAAATTTTGTCAACAGTTCTGTTGATTCTTTATCTGCAAAAGATCTTTATCTGCAGCACATTGGTGGAATCTAGGGTAATGATCTGAAAAATTTGACATGAATATCGTGGTCGCGATAAATAAATGGAAATTTAGATCAATAATTGATCAGGAAAAAAAATTGTTAATGGTTACATTGATTTTTATCTGCAGCGCATTGACAGAATTTGTTACATTAGTTCTCTATCTCGGAATTATGTAATGAAGTTTTAAAAAAAACTTTTCAAGTTGTTGACCCAAATTTCCTTTTATATAGTGCAGTCATGATATCACAGTCGTAATATTATAAAAAAATTTACTTTGTGCTTTTTTCCCAAAGAATTCAATTGATATTTTTTTTAAAGTTTGACTGTCCATATCTTATCAGTTACATATAAAAATACCACATCTCAGATCAGAGTTTTTAGATTTCTAATAAAAAAAAGATAGAAAGAAAATGTCCTCTCCCAAACCTAGTAGAGAAGAAACAGGTATAAAAAAAAATACCTGGTATATTAATTCATTAAATAACGTATGATAATATTCAAATAGTTTCTTTCATATATAGATAATATGATATTGATCTCGCTAGACGATCTAATAAAAGAACAAACCCGATCGAACGATCTTCTCCAGACCAACATTAAAAAGAAACGGAAACGTCCGTCTCGTAACAACCGAGCGAAGACCATGGGAGACTGGGCTCGGATGGTGAAAAAAGTATGATCATTTGATTCTTTAATATTTTGTGATAATTTGAAATATTTAACACTTTAAAATTATTTGTTAGAATTGATATTGCCATTATATGAAATTAATATCTCATTAATATTATATCCACCTTCTTTTCAATTTATTTCAATAAAAAAATAAATCTTATGTAATTTTATAATTGTATATATCCGTAAAGCTCACAACTAGTGATTTTATCATAATAATTGATTGTAATAATTTAAAATCATAAAAATCAAAATTTCATATAAACTGGAACACGAATTGCTAACAATTTTTTTCTGATCATTTGTCTTGTCTAAATGTGCTGCGATCACGATATTCTTAAAATGTAATGTCAATTTTTCAGAAAAGCTTTGTTAACCAATTTCCGTTATGTCCAGCAGCCTATATAAATTTCTTTACATGTAATCGTCAAAACATCAATCCTAAATTCAAGAGCTTTGTTAACCCAAATTTCTATAGTTACGATGTTGTTCATTATATAATTCATTAGTTAATGTAACTAACTATTAACGAATTTTTTTTCCGATCAATTATCCCAAAATTCGATGATCTAAATTTCCGCTTATGTCCTGCGGTCACAATATTCATATAAATTCCTTTACATATAACCGTTAAAGAAGTCAACTCTTCAGATCATTGCCTCAAAACTTCGTTAATGCATTGTAAGTAAAGAACCAATGTAGCCATTAAGAAAATTTCCGATCAATTCAAATTTCCGTTTATGTCCCGCGGTCACAATATTCATACAAAATTTCTTTGCATGTCGATTTTCCCAAAATTTAAGAAATTAGTAATCTAAATTTCCGTTTATGTTCTGCAGTCACGCACGATATTCATACAAAATTTCTTTGCATGTAACTGTTGTTAACACGTCAATTTTAGATCATTTTCCCCAAGATTTCCATTAATGTACTGTGATCCAAGAACTAATGTAACCATTGACAATTTTTTTTTCTCGAAATTTCAATATAAATTTCCGTTTATAAATTTCCGTTTATGTCCTGCGGTCACGATTTCATACAAATTTCTTTACATGTAACCAGATCATTGCCCAAAATTTCCGTTAATGAGAAATTTGTTAACCCAAAATTTCCGTTTATGTGCTGCGGTCGCGATACTATGATTTCCAATTAAAAATATTATAAAAGCAGTTAATGAATTAAATACACAAACGCGCATGGACATTTTTTAAATTTACTCATTTTATTATTCCTTATTATAATTATTATCATAGCCATGTTACGAAATAAACCTCGAAAAGCGAATATTGCTACATTACCTTTTCGTATCCGTAATAATTTTAGAAGGTTGCCCAACAGATTTTTATTATCGGATAATGATGACAATGAAAAAATGGTACAAAAAGATTTTGAAGATGATAATATTAGCGGCGAAGAGTATAATGAATATGGCGACGGAGATGATGATTTAGAACAACGAAGCGATGATGATCATATAGAACAGCGAAGCGATAATGGTGATGATTTAGAACAACGAAGCGATGATGATCATATAGAACAGCGAAGCGATAATGGTGATGATTTAGAACAACGAAGCGATGATGATCATATAGAACAGCGAAGCGATAATGGTGATGATTTAGAACAACGAAGCAATGATGATCATTTAGAACAACGAAGCGATAATGATCATTTAGAACAACGAAACGATAATGATGATGATTTAGAACAACGAAGCAATAATGAAGAAGGTGATACCAACATGATTTCAACATCATCAGAGAATGAAACAGAAAGCGATTATATAATGTCCTTAGAAAGTGATGAAGAATATGAAACAATGTCGTCAGATAATGAAGAAAGACATGATTCTGATATCTCAGAAGAAAAGCTATTCGTTGATGAAGCATTGGCTAAAGATAAGTTACCATCTTATGATGGTGATTTTGCTCCATATTTTCAAAATTTAACTACTGCTGCCTTATTTTGTTGGATTTATAAGCATAATATTTCAACAAATGCATATGAAGATCTTGTTGACATTATCATGAGACCAGAATTTAATAGAGATCATATTGTAAAGAATATTCGGAGATTTCGAGCATGGAGGGAGCGTCTTCCTCTTCCCTCAATATCAGCAAAATCTATCTCAATTTCATCAAAAAAACACCATCAACTTTAAAGGATTCAAAGATGGCATATCAACTTTCAATAAGTGATATCATTTGGAATGTTCTTAACAACCCATCACTATTAAAGGAAATGTATTTTGGTGCTGGTGTCGATTCAAAAACAAAATCCGAGTACTGGCATGGTACCTTATGGGCAGAGTCACCTCTTTTCGGTCAAGAACAATTAATGATATCAGGGGGTAATTATTTATTAAATGCAAGCTGATGGTAGAGAGGCGAAGCAATAAAGTACAAGAGACTAACACTTTTTTCATATGTATATAATAGAGATATACCAATGCGGCGATTTTGTTTACTATTACGACAATGAGCGAAAACTTGGCAGATTGAGAGCGATATTATTAAATGAAGAGAACCAACAGTATCGGCTGAGAATCCAAAAAGTTCTAGATTATAGTGACTTGCCTGGAACTTTTAAGGGAGAATTAAGACAAAATCGCTCTCTTTCCGGAGAAGTTTGGTTACAAGATGAACCATTCTTGACAATAACAACATCACAAATTTCAGAAAAGGTTGCTGCAGATACACTACGAATTACCGAAATACTTTATAAACATCATACACACTGGCGCATTCGTGATGCAACGTTCTCTTATCAACATCCTTCGGAATATATTTCCATAAGGCAGCCACCATCTCCAACAATTCCGGTTTATAAGCTGTTTTTGGACATATACTACGATGATTTTGGAACATTTAGGAATGTTTATCATTCGTTAGGAGGTGTTTATGTGCAGTTTGGAAATATGCCTGCCCGTCAAAGAAAGTTGCTCAAAAATCACTTTGTTCTCGGGTTTGTTCCTTTCGGTGGTAATTTCAATGAATTCATGTTGCCATTTATTTCTGAAATGAAAGAATTCGAACAAGGAAAATTAATGGAAGTGAATGGCCAAGATGCTTGGGTGATAGCCGGTTTAGGTGTCGTAACTGCTGATTTACCACAAGGGAATGACATGTGTGGTGTATTACGACATAATGCCAATAAAGGTTGCCGCACTTGTACAGCCTCTCGAGAATCACTTACCAACTTCTCTCAGGATGTACCAGCAACATCAAGATATCATCACATCACTGACGATCAATTTAAAGAGATATTTAACGAACCTGCTACCACAAGGCAAAGACGACTTTGTACTGAGTTTGGACTAAGAACAAGGCCTAGCATTTTGGATAGGCTGCTAAGAGAAAGGCATCTACAGACACCTCAAGATGTATATCATGCAACTGCTGGGAAGATTGGACGACTTCTTAAATTAACGTATGATCTTTGAATTTAATTAACTTTAGCTAGATATGTAACGAACAAAATCTTTTAATAAAGCTTTTTGATTTCCACAGGTGCGAATTATTTTCACAAAAAGGAGAGGACGAGTTTATCAAAGCCTGGAAGAACTTTGAGAAACCAAAAAAATGGTCTCGTTTGCCAAATCCAATTAGTCACAATGCTAGTTTCATGATGTCTGACTATCTTAGGCTCGCTATGATAATGCCTTTTATACTTAATAGTTTTTTAGAAACATCAAGCTTAAAGGAAAATGAATCCAGAAGCATTCTGCGACGAATTCAAGAATCACGCATTAACATGGCGAAAAATGTAATAATTGCTTGTTGGGTATATGTAGCAAAAACAATGAGGATGGTTTTTGAAAGCAAGTTTACATTAGATTCGTATGACGAATTACAAAAATGCCTTGAAGAAGAAATGAAAATTCTTCCAAAGGTACAATTATTCATAATTCTTATATAATTTTTATTTTTTATTTATCAATATATAAAATATTATTTAATAATGTGGCTTTAGGTTTTCCCTGAATTTGCTAACTTACCAAACCTGCATATCAATATCCACTTGCTGGTGCATGCAAGGACTTATGGTACTCTTATAAACACTCAAGTTGGTATCAAAGAGATGGTGCATCGGATCTTTAAAGCAATGGTACCACGAACAAATTGCAAGAATGTCGAGCTAGACTTGTTAAAGCGGTATACTACGCTCTTTGCAATTCGTCATTTAGTAGATGGAGGCGCAGATCAAAGATTATCACAACCTTGTAGAGGTTTCGCTACTATGTCCTCAAATTTTAGAAATTTATTGACTAATTGGTATATTACTGAAGACAAGGTATCAAATGAACAAGAACCGGAAGAAAATGAAGAAGGTTTGTATTACAATTTTATAATAATAATATTTCCGCAATTATTAACGTAATTTTATTTATATAGCGATTTCATCTCCAGTGGATTTTATTACAAATATTATCTTAAAGAGGAGCTTGTCCCGTCAGGATCGTGAAAATATCATGAAAAATTTGCCAAATTTCAAATCTGAGCTGCTTCTTTCATTTATGGACATTGGACAAAAGTCAGCTCTTATATATTCTCAAATGGGCTGGTATGAATTGGCGACATACACTATGGAAGAAAGCGATGGCGTCTTTTCCAAAGTACATCTTCATATTGGTGACGTCGTAACAATACACGAGGAAGACAGTGGTGAATGTTATGCGATTATAAAAGGGATCTTCAAATACAAAGGCAATGATGATAAATATTATGCCTTTATTACAATTGATTGGTTTGACAATATTAACAGAATTCACAACGTATTGAAATGTCCTCTTTTTCGCATTCAGACAAGCCAAGACATTCGCTGGAGAAGAATCTTCCCGATATCAATAATTGACCACGTACAGAAAGTTCACTTTGTCTATGATACGAAAATTGATTTGTGGATAAAAAATAATTATTATTTTACGGCTATATAGCTTTATTAGTAATATTATGTTAATAAATTTACAATATAAATATAAGTTTATACTACGTTTACTCATTAAATTCATTATTGTTTTAACAATATCAAAATGATACAGTATCTTTTTTTTATTAAATAAATGCAACAATATCGTTTTGATATCGTTATGGTATCGTGACCGGTCCATTACTTATCACGTGATAACGTGACTTTGTATTGATTATCCAATCAAAATCATTGTTTGTTTGTTAAAACATTCGCACGACGGTTATTTCTACTCCATTCTCTACATTTTACTGTAATAACTTACATTTTAATATTGTCAGTCTATTTAAAATATTTCTTAATAATATTAACAATCATATACGCGTCTATTTTTTATTCCGGCGTAATCTCAACATTGAAAAATAGTTTATTCGACACCTTGACAGGTACGAAACAAAAAGTTATTTATAATAATATTAATTGTTTTACAAATTTTAGCTCTCGCTGTGCAAATATTGTTTAGAAATATTTTTAACAATATAACAGAAATTCGGGATGTATTTTTTATTTATTTATCTATTTATTATTATTTTTTTTAAAAAAGAAAAATTTTTTAATAGTAGTGTATAATAATATTTGCGACGAAATTCGGACGAAATTCGGAATGTGCGCAAAGAAAGTTTCGGTATAGTATTATTTCCCCTCTTTTTTATACTTGGGAATGCGATTGTTCTAGCGTCATAATGATATCGTCACGTTGTTTTATATTAGCATTCGGAAAGAGAGATGTCTAAGTAATTTACCAGGCACGACCGTATCTTTAATTTCGCAGAAACTTGCGTCGTAATCAGAAACTTATCAATTCAACATTTTAAACAAGTTTCAAGATAATATTAGTGTCATAACGATATCGTCACGTTGTTTTATGTTAACCATCCGGTGAGAGAGATGCGAAACTTAATATTTTTTTTTTTTTTGTAAGAATATATGAATTTTCTTTTTTCTTTTCTTTTTTTTTGTAAGGAACGTTATAATAACGTTTCTTCTGTTTCTTTTAGGTTCATCAATTCAACATTTTTAACAAGTTTCAATATAATATTAGTGTCATAACGATATCGTCACGTTGTTTTATGTTAACCATCCGGTGAGAGAGATGCGAAACTTAATATTTTTTTTTTTTTTTTTTTTTTTTTGTAAGAAATGTTATATGAATTTTCTTTTTTTCTTTTCTTTTTCTTTTTTTTTGTAAGGAACGTTATAATAACGTTTCTTCTGTTTCTTTTAGGTTCAAGTGTTTCGGCTTAATTTAATCAGGTACGATCGTAACTTTAATTTCGCAGAGCTTGCGCCATAATCCAGACACTCTAATTCAACATTTTTAACAAGTTTCAATATAATATTAGTGTTGAACCGATATCGTCACGTTATTTTATGTCATCCTATCCAGAGATAGGGATATTCTTCCTTTAATTACCGTAATTCGCAATATTTAACAATTAAATAACAATTAAAACATCATAATTGTCATAATTGCATTATAAAAATATATATATATTAATTAATTAATAAACAAATTAATTTAAACCAATTAAAATTGATTTAATTTATTGAATGTATCTACTACGTTTCATTATCATCCTGATACAGTTTAAATGTCGTCACGATATTTCAATAAAATATTTAGCGATCTTAATGATACCATAACGACATAATTATAATATCCTAACGATACATTTTCAACAACTTCACGATAATATTAATTTTTAAATGATATCGTGACAATATATTAAATGATATCGTGACGATATATTTATGATAATCTTAACGATACATTTTCAACATCTTCACGATAACATCACAATTTCCATTTCAACATCATCACGACATCGAGACTATAAATCGATATAATATCAGAATGATATCAGAACGATATCAAATTTCAAATATCGCGAGGATATTGAAAAGGTATCGTTAAGATTATCATAAATATATCGTCACGATATCATTTAAAAAAATTGTGATGTTATCGTGAAGATGTTGAAAATGTATCGTTAAGATATTGTGGCGGATTTGAAGATTTCAGCAAAGCTTATGAGCACGTAATGCTACGAAACATTATGGTCGAAATGTTTCGTAATACTTAAAGCACGTAATGCTACGGAACATTTCGAACGTAAGGTTCTGTAATACTTACGAGCATGTAATGCTACAGAACATTATGGTCGAAATGTTTCATAATACTTACAAGCACGTAATGCTACAGAACATTTTGACCGTAATGTTCGTAATGCTTACGAGCACGTAATGCTACAGAACATTATGGTCGAAAATGTTTCGTAATATACTTACAAGCCGTAATGCTACGGAACATTATGGTCGAAATGTTTCGTAAATACTTACAAGCACGTAATGCTACGGAACATTATGGTCGAAATGTTTCGTAATACTTACAAGCACGTAATGCTACGGAACATTATGGTCGAAATGTTCGTAATACTTACAAGCACGTAATGCTACGG